>JAESVK010000460.1:10000-43669 GCA_017140935.1 Hamamelis virginiana | reverse complement strand
ATGAGAGCTTGAACTAGGAATCTTAAGATTCAAAGTTAAGAGAAATGTCAAAGTAAAGAGAAATGTCTGGTGAGCTACACTTTACTAGTGAGTTGTGCTAGGTTGGATTAAGATTAGTTGGGCGACTAAAACTTAAAATAAATTACATCGAACATTTGATATGGCAGTATGATAGGACTTCTCCTTTTGTGCAATTTGAAATACCTAGTTAGAAACATAAGTTTTATCATAATGTCTCGTTAGATCGTTTACATAATTTGATTTAAATTTTGGTCATTTACCATTTCTATTGTGATTAAGAATTGTCTTTTTTCTTGCTTACAATTAATGACAGTATTCAAAGAAAAAGGAGAGAAGGACATTGGGTAAAAATAACTATTAACAAGAATAATAATATAAAAAAACTGGGACCAAAACCTAACTAGGTTAGAATGTTTGTGCCATTTGGCTAACCTATATATTTAGTATAAATTTTTTTTCCTAACATAAATTATCCTCAAACTATCTGTTGAGCTAGATTCATACTACCTTTTAAGAAAGATAAAATCAACAGCAAAATTCATCCATGACGACAAATGTTTGATCTTAAGACTTTCACTTCATAAAGTATAGATAATCTTTGTCCGAATAAATTATTTTAATGAATTATATATACAATAATTAATTATACAAAATTCAAATATTTCATTACCCAAATTACATTTAAAAAAAAAAAAAAGAATACTCAAACTTATGTGACAATTCATGGTACATGGGAAGGAATGGGAATAAAGTGCAGTAGAAAATTCAGTCATAGAATCTTCAAATGGACCCGTAATGAATGCTCCCAATTTGGAAAAAGAATTAGTCCGGTTGATACGTTGTTGGTGGTGTGGGTCCAATTAGTTGTTTTGTAGTGGCACTGGACCCTACATCCTAGTCAGAAACAAGAAATGCTGTGGTGCATCACATAATAAGTTGACCCACAAACCCAGGGCCGGCCCTAAGCGAACTTCTAAAATGGGGCCCTACGTAGTACATAATGACACAAATTTTTTTTTATAACTACCAATTTTTATTATTGTATTTGTAAGTACACATACAAAGTTTGATGGTGCATATCATTACTATAATCATTTAGTAAAAGAAAATACAATTACAAAAAAAGAGGTTGAATAGAAAAACATACCGGCTTAATTTCACTATCTTCATCCACAAAGTTTTCATTCTCAGTCACATTCTGATGTTTTTCAGTCAAAACTTCTTCAATTGAACTTGAAGCATCTGTTTGTTTATTACTAATAATAAACTTGTCAAGAGCTCCTGCTTGAGATTGAATAAATTCTTATATTTTTTGCTTTTTTTTCATGTCCAGAAATATACTTTCTACTAGGAGGGCCTAATTATATGATCAAATCTAAAACAAGAAAGAAATTAAAAATCAATTTACTTCTCTAAAAAATTCATAAGAAATTTTCAATGTCTATATGTCAAAATTTATTTCTTATATGATAATGTTTTGATTAAAAAAAAAAATAGTAATATGAAGCTAATACAAAAGCACGTCTAAACTCTTAAATTAAAATCTAAAAATCTCACTTTCATAACAAAGGGCAATAATATACTATAATACCAAGCAAATATAAAATCCTAATTCCTAAATTAAAATCCTAAATAAAAAATTTAAATCCCATATCAAATAAATAATAATAATAAATTTGGGGGCCCCTTAAAATTGGGGCCTCAAGCAATTGCTTTAGTTGGCAAAAGCCAAGGGCCGGTCCTGCACAAACCTTTACTTTGAATGCTTAATTTCCTATCGAATAAAGTCAAGCCCAAGCATGCGGGTTGAAAGTCCAATCAAGTCTATGCCTAGTAGGGTCACCTTTGAATTAAATTTGTCATTCCCACATCTCTAGACTTCCGGGATGACAAATTAATAATTTAGAAATGCTACACATTTTTTTGGGTGTATAATGGTGAGAAAAGTGGGATTCTACACACATCACAATCAATGGTTTAGAGATAATCGGGAGAAAATCCGGCAGTATAACAATATAATTAGTTTGTGTATAATGGTGAGAGACACAGTGTCCTAGAAGTCCACTATATGTACTAAAGACAAGGTGTTTATGTGATTATCCTACGCCTTTAGTCCAATCAATATACCTAGCCACATGTGACATCATGAATGCCGCATGGATCCAGCAGTACATGATATATTGGCCATTTAATATACCCGAAGGTATGTGATGAGAGAGCTGAAGTCTTAGCGATCATGAAATCAGAATAAAAAAAACCGAGGATCATGGTTAAATGTTTCATTGGCAAGGTAACATCATCCTAATCACACAATGCATGCACACATAATGCAGTAATTAAAAGCAAGCAGTCACACGTATGATAGTGATTGATTTTAATTAAATGAGGAAATTAAATAAGCCTAAGTAAATATTAGAGTTTAGCCTGCCATTCAAAGCAGAGTTGCCAATTCTGTGAATCATCGGGGAATTCGATGCACTTTACATTAGCAAAATTGGGTTTTTGAAGGAAAAAAAAAAAAGAGTTGCCACCTTATTTTTAAGGAATAAGGAAACAATAAAAAATATTTTATTTTAATTAAAACAAAACAACTGCATATTTTTGGAAAGACAAGATCAACGAACCAGAGATGGATTCGGGACTAGGTTATGACGTGAGAAGGTTCCAAGCATACAATCTTGTAGGCACCCACTTCACTCAATTAAAGGTTATTTAATTTACTTAAGCTTTTTAAAATCTCATGCACTTACCTCTTACTAACTAAAACAAATAATGAAATAAAAAATCAAACAAATTCCTAAAATCCTAGGATACCTAGTATCCTAGGGTAGACTTGAGCTCTATTAGTGCTTACGTATCATATTAGTTTCCTAGTAAGCTTCAAAGTCCACGTAGTTCAAACTAACATATGACTCATCCTATTGTATGGATGGAACTACATTTATGCAAATCCTTATCTAAAAGTTTATCTTTCAATAATACAACTTATTTAAAACTCTATTTTAGAGAGATTTTGTTTTGTAAAATAACTTTTTATTTCAAAAGAATTTGATTTTCAAAATAAGTCTTATCCAAAGAGAATCTGATTTTGAAAATAATTCATTCTAAGAGTTCAATTTGATAAAAACAATTCTTTTTCAAAGAGTTCTATTTTGATAAAAATACTTGAAAACATAATTTAATTTACATAAAAATACCTTGAAGCAATTTTTTTTTTTTTTTGAAAAAGATGTCTCTTAAGACTAAAACTCTAATTGAATTAAAAGAATTGATCATGATTGTAATTCTTACAATAAAAGACTCCTATGGAGGTTAGAAACCTCTCATAACCTAAGGTTTCTAAACTACACTTAATCCTACTTGTATCTAGAGGCTAATTCAACCTAAAACTAGGGTTAAAGTGAACCTAAGCATGTTTCTAAGTTAATAAACAATTCTAGACAGCAACTAAAACATATGAAAATATGAAAATTAAATATGCACATGCATGCAAAAATTAAGAAAACTCTATCCCAATGCTTCTAAGGGACCTAGAGTGCAATTTCTATTTTAAAATGCCATAAAAATGGATTTAAACCATGTTTTTAAGTCATTTAATATTCGGAAGAGAATATTAAATGTACTTAAACTCATGTTTTAAATATCCTAATTATCCTAAAAAATGCTAACTAACACAATTCTACATGTTAATATGCAAAACTATGTAAGAAAATATGTAAAAAAAGTGACCTTAAGGATCTCAAAACTAAGATACAATGCAAGCTATCTAACATGTTTATCAATATGCATATATTTAGAAAAATAAAGTAAACATATGATGAATAAACACAAGGGAAATGACTTACCTCTTGCAAAGCTCCCTCGTCCACAATTTATATTAAATAATCAATTCTCATTAAAGTAAACACAATGGAAGAGACTTACATTGTGCAAAGCTCACTCGTCTACAATTGCATATCAAACCATGTATTTAATCATCTCATGCTAACAATAATGTTTTAAACATAAGCATATATCAAAAACCCTAATTTCTAACCATGCTTATAGACTCTAAACAAAGCAACTACTAACACGCATGCTAAAAACAAAAAATAAAACCTATTTCTATCATATTATAAAAACCCTATTCATGCATACTATTAAAAACATTAAATAAGAAATCATATCATGCTTTCTAACATGCTATCATGCACTCACATGAAATCAGATGCTTACTAACATGAAATAATACTAACATGCTTACTAATCACATACAATAATAAATCCTATCATGCATTACCATGCAAACCCTAATATGCATACTACATGCAAACCCTAATATGCATTATATTATGCTAACCCTAACATGCATTCTATCATGTTAACACTAACATATATTCTATTATGCTTTCTATCATATTAACCCTAATTCTACCTATCTTTCAAAAACTTAAGAAGAAAAAGAGAAACCCTAGTATGCTACTAGAATAAAACATTATACTTCTATTTAAATAAAAGAAAGGTAGAAGGAGAGAAACTAAAAGACACTAAAAAGAAATCCTAGCATGCTTCTAAACTAATTAATAATTGAAAAGAAGAAGAGAGGAAGAAGAAAACTTACCTTTTTTGCTGTTGGAATTCTTCTTTTAGCCTCTTCAAGTAAGCCTCCAAGAGTTCTCCAGAATTTTTCAATCCCCTAAAATCCTAAGTTAACGGTCTTATTTTTAGATTTTTGTCTCAAACATGAATGACCAAGATTAAATTTAATCCTAATGATCCTAGGGCTCACATTGAGTCTTCTAAGGGTCCTAGTAGTCAGATTAGGTCAAACAAAGTGAAAAAAAACTCGAAGAAAAGACCCCAAAATAACTCAAACTCGAAATTGGACGAGTTGTGCAAAACTGGGAAACCTAGAGAGTGACCATCCAAGGCTTGGATAGCCAACCATCTACCCTTGGATGGCCAGCCGTCCAGCCTAGGATAGCCATCAATTTAATTTGCTCAGACATTCCCAATTTTTCAGGAATTCGAGTTATTTTGGGATTTCTCAAACTTGTTTTGAGTGTATCTTACTCATTTTAAGTCCAAATTCAATGATTCAAAATTCAAAACATTCAGGACTTAATCCTCTATTATTCTAGAAGGGTTTGGGTTCAAAAATCATTGATCAAAGTCAAAGGGTTAAGTTAATCAAGCCGGTTTAGCCGTTGTGAGCCATTTCAACTCAAATTAGGGCTTTAAAATTGACTAACCGATTGTCTTTAAATCGAAAATGCCTCTTCATGAAACATGTTTTAAAAATCATTTTGAAAATATTTGCAAGTTATGAAAACATTAATTTTAGAAAAATAGGTTGACCATAATCAAATTAGGTTAAAACCCTAGAAATGATCAATTGACCACTATGAACCATTATCAGCCAAATCACTCTCGGACCATGCCATGCTTGAACCAATCATCTAACTAGACTCTAAATATCCATACAAATTCATTGAAACATGCAAGGACGAATTCGGAGGTCGTTCGGAAATTAGACGAGAAAAAGGACCATTCTGCCCCTCAAGTAACAAAACTTCTTATTACCTATCGATACCGGAATGACATGAAATTTGACATGGACACTCCTAGACTCTCTAAAAATCTAATGCAAGAAAAATGAACCTAAAATGGTTTAGAAAACTACATGCAATAATAGCCTCTATCTAACTAAGGAAAAAAGGCATTTTAGGAAAATTCAGATTTTGAGACCTAATTCTCCAAAATGATTGAGTATTCTCGATCAATAGGACATAAAATGATGACTCATATTTTATAAGTAAAAAATGGGGTGTCTACAGATCCTCTTGATGTTTCTTCTTTTAAACTTACTTTTGATGGGTCTATTCGTACTAATGGACGTTTAGCTATTACAAGTTTTATTATTCATGATTGGTGAGGCTTTCCAGTGGTCGGAACAATCAACAGGATATGAACCACTTTAATTCCAGTTGCTGAATGTAGGGCTTTGAGAGATGGTTTGCTTGCAACCAAAAGAAAAGGAGTTAAAAGAATAAATATTGAAGGTGACTCTAATTTAATTATTAATTGCATTATGGGCAAAACTAATGTTCCGTGGAGACTGGTACAAGATATTAAATGGCTAATGAGTACATTTGAGTACTTCAATTTAATATGTCTATCAGGAGGCAAATAGAGTGGCAGTTGAAATAGCTGGATATGGCCATGAGGTGACGAATGAGATTTTGTGGAGTTGGAATTTTCCAAGAAGAGTGTGCTTATCTATCTCAGAAGATATTGTTGGTGTTTCTTTTGTTCGTTTATGTTCTTCACAATCCCATTCTTTACCAAAAAAAAAAAAAGGTTATACAAAACACAAACATCTTCTTAGGTGCTAATTATTACATACGTAATTGAGACATGGTATTTTGTCATATATATATATATACGGTAATTATTATTTTTTCCTTCAACACATAAAATTTTATTGAAAAAAAGACACAAAGATAGACTACATCAAATCAACCTCCAAAAGAGGTTGGATCCAATCTGGAGGATGTTCTTTACAAGAAAGGGACAACAAATGATTCAAAGAAAATTTGGAGATAGAGACCGCTGCATTATTACAGGAACGTGACACAAAAACCAGATCAACCTCATGGAAAGCTTCCAAAAGACTACGGCAATCATCCACTAGTACTGCAATATCAAGCCATGACGCCAGTTTACCTTGGACACAATCATAAATCACCTTCGCATCACCCTCAACAATCAAATAACTAAACCCCAACGCTAAAGCAGATCTCAATCCTTCTCGGAGCGCATACGCCTCGACCTCGAAAGCATTTGGCACGCTCACCATGTGGATTGCAGTTCCAGCTAAACACAAGCCCTTATCATTTCGAAAAATTATACCAATACCTTTAGCACCTGAATCCTTTTTCCAAGCCCCATCAATATTGAGTTTCACAAAAGGAATATGCGGCGGTTGCCACCCAATACTAGTAGTAGTTTCAACCCGTAAAGGAGAAGGGATATCCTCATTACTAAAAGACCTCCTACCAGTGTCATTATAAATCAAAGCAAATTCAATATCATCCTTATTAGCTTATTACTTACCTCTAAAGGAGACCATTGCTTCCCTGAAAAAATAACAACATTTCGCGCATTCCATATTTGCCAAAGAATAAATGCCGCAAGACACTCACAAGTATCTTTCTCCGCTGCATTTTTTCATCTATCTATCAATTGATGCCAAACTTCAAAGAACGAAAAATCCTGTCAGCTACATAACATCAACACATAGCGGACTACACAACCAAACCAATCGAGAGAATGGGCACCAAAATAATCTATGTAAAATAGATTCACACTGATGCAAACAAACATAACACACACAATCACATTCTTGAATCTTTTTATGAAGTAGAAGTTCCTCCACTGAAAGTGAACTGTAACGCCCCAGCCTAACATCCATACTGACCCTTCCGGATAGGTTAACACATGTCAAGATGGAGGTACAACATGTCCTGCTCATTCATATTTCCTCACGAGAGAGATGAAATATATATACATATATATATATATATATATATATATAACAAAATGAAATGTCATGTTCATAAATTATGTCCCAATCGCCAATTATAATACAAATATAAAATCAAATAATAAACCAATAACCCTGACAAATAGGCTGTACAATAAATTAAGTCAAATCTCAATAATTAAGTAACACATAATACATAACTCATAAATATGCAAAAACCAATGCAGAAAACCACCATGAAACTATTCAACAACCATCAAGCAGAGGATTGTTGCAAGCCAAATATGTACCCCAAGTCAACCTGCAATCTGCTGCATGAAAAGCAGGAATGAGCTTCGGATTGCACAGTAGGAATAATGTAATATCTACGAATTAATAATAACATAGCGATACATAGAATATTCATATAAAGTTCATATTTCAAAAGCTCAAAGCTTTCATAAATCAATTTATAAACAATATTTAAAAGCTGTGTGGACTTGCAGTGAAAAACCATAACCTCCAATACCAGTAACAAACAGGGCATATGCCTCGTATGTGGAATGAACTATCACATGTGGACTAGAGCCCATTACCATCCTTATCCATAGCATGGCACTATACGTCACCCCGTAGGATCCATGGTATACCCATCGGTATGGAATTGGCCTGATTGGCATATGCGTAACTTCGTTAGGTCTCTAGCATATCCAATCTTGGACTGAATTATTTTATAGGGCTGTTGATTTAGGCTAACAAACCTTTAGCTCAACCGGGCTACTACTAAACCAGGTTTAGAGATCGAAGTCACATCCGCACCCAAAATATAATCAAACAGGGCCGTGGGCCCAAACCCCCAATGATATAATTCAACCCACATACATATATATACATGCATGTCCTAAGAGATATATAACTAACCATCATGCTATGTCCACCGAGATGAGGCCATGACCGTAGTCACACTGCCGCCAACATCCTTGCGTGGTAATATCTCATATCAATAATCAGGATCCATCGTATGGAGGTTAGGGAGCGAACTCACACCTACACCTCTAACACGCATGGCATCTAATATACAGTAAACTAGAAACCCTTAAGTAGATATTTCCATTTAAATAAAACATTTCCAGAGCCTTAGCTCCAATAGTTATATAAAACAGATTTCCAAAAATCATAATCTTTTCCAAAAAAATGGGGAATGGTCCAAGTGTAAAACAAACCACTTTCTTTATCCATAAACCGTTTCTGTTATGTGAGCCCGCTTAGCTCAGAGGTTGAAAGATAGGGCATATTTGAATACCAATAATGTATATCATTTCGTAAAACAATTTGCTTATAGCCCAATCAACCTTCTTCATAAAGCATTTAATAGAAAAGCCTCATTCCCATATTAATAAATAGTTCACCATTTGTAAAGCATTTCCATGTGAAACCTTTCATACAGTTTATAATCATGCCACACAAGTTCTACAGTTCATAAACAGGTATATTCCATGTATCTGGTTAACAATTCAATAAGAAACAGGGTTCACAAACATTCAAAAATCATATCATTTAAATCAGAGTTTATAATTTATATTATTCTCATAGAAGTTATAAAGTAAGGATATCATCATTAACAGTAAAAGGTTACTTATCCCTACCTCAATGCAATGGTGTTTCCAACCCTTTGTGGCTCCACGAGCCTCCCTAATGCAATGCTCAATGTACCCAATGCAAGAGGTCCTCCTGAGGACCTTCCAAATATGAGAGTAACAAGCAATGCGAAAGAAGAAATCAAAAGAAAGCATAAAGGATTTTAAAATCCTAAAAGCAAAACAACCCTTTCCTCAAAACCGTTCACTCACAAACCTATTCACCCAATACCCAAAAATGCCAAACCAAAGGTCTCAAGACTTCCAAGACATATTTCCAAGTATGCCTAGATGCTACATGTTGAATTTTATTGCCAAAAGCCAAGTGGTTTAAGAGATATACACCGAAGAAGATGAAGGGTACAAGGAAATGGCAAATATGGTATTTCTAAAATATCTCTCTCTCCAAAAATAATCTGACCCCAAAACCAAAAAATTTATAAACTAGACTTCATAAGCTTTCCGAACATATAAAGTTTGCCCAAAACGGAGTTCAGATGAGAAAGATACGCACCTTTAAAGTCGGGACAAAAGAAATAGAAAATCACACTGTGGACCCAATTGGATCGATCCAGACCTCTCTTTAATTGATCCAAATAAATCCTGGATCGATCTAAATGCGAGCAGAAGCACATATTCGAGCTTTGAACAGTAAACCCTCAACCCAAAATCATCTAAACACTTCCAAAACCCAAAAACAAGTTTCCAAAGCTTAGATTCAACAATAAACAACCTCAAACATACTTGATCTAACATTCAAACTCAAAACAAAGCTTTAATCACAAGGATTCATCAAGAATCAAAGCCAAAACCCACAAAAATCCATGAAAAACCCACATGCATGCAACCATAAATCCCAAAACTCCTTAAACCCTTCTCCAAGACACCAAACTCATCTCAAAACACACCCAAATCACCTTGTTCAACATCAAAAACCCAAATCCAACTCCCAAACGTCTCAAATCCGAAAACTCCCAAAGAAAAGTAGTAAAACTCAAGCTTAAACATGCATGAACTCACCTCTACCTCCCAAAAGATGAAATCCGGTGAACTCTGGTGAAGATTCTGGCAGCAGGCTCCTCCAGCTCTGGCTACCTCTCTCACTCTCTCTAGCTTGCCCAAACAAGAATGAAAAAGAATTTGGGGCTGCCTTGGCTTTTATAAAAGCCTTAGGACATGATGGGTATTTTGAAATTTTTTTTTTTAAATAAATTTCTTTATTTTTCAAAAATGCCACAAACTTTACTTAAAATAATACTCATATAAAGGTTTTAAAAATTTTTGTTATCACATGTACCATGAGCACATTTCCACAAAAATTTTTTAGCTTACCCGGAATTGAAAGTCTCCATAATCCGGACCAAAGGCATCTGTATTCCCCCACCTTACTGCTCTCACCAGTTTCCCTACGTTGACTCTGAGAATTAGTCACTAATTATTGAACAGCAACATGATATCCTGACTTAACTGTATACTGACCATTTTTCTAGAAATGCCACACCAAGACATCTATAATCCCCCTCCAAGAAATAGGAATATAAAGTATGGAATGCACATTAGAATCAAAGAAAAGCTCTTTGAGTTTCTGATCATCCCAGCAGCGCCTATCAAAATCAATAAGATCACACACTTTCATATCCAAATTGATATCCTCTGGATCTAGGCTACATTGCACATAAATCTGGGATTGAGAAGGAATCCATCTATGCTTCCAAATATTGATGGACTGCCCATTACCAACCCTCCACCACAACCCCAGTTTAAGAATTTTCTTACCAGCTAGGATGCTTCGCCGACCCCAAGATGCTTTAGAACTCACCTTTACTTCCAAAAAATCTCTGTATGAAAAATAACGGCCTTCGTAAACTTGAGACAACAAGGAATTAGGATTTTGAAGAACTTTACAACCTTGTTTAGCAATTAATGCCAAATTAAATTTCTCAAGATCCCTAAACCCAATTCCACAAACTTTTTTTCCTTTGGTCATTCTCTCCCATCTAACCCAGTGACCAACGATTATCTCCATTCTAATACCACCAAAAATAAGCAAGCATACACATGATCTTTTTGCACAGTGTAACAGGAAATTTAAAACACGACATAGCATAGTTCGGCAAGGCCAGAGCGACTGCCTTCAGTAGAACTTCTTTTCCAGCAGGGGATAACAATTTAGCTTGCCATCCATTGATTTTCATACCAACTCTATCACGAATATACATGAAGAGATGTTGTTTATTTTGCTCGATTACCACTGGCAAATCAAGGTAGTTCTCTTGCCCACCCAATTGTGAACCAGCCAACCAAATATCCCAAGGGATCAAGAGGCCTTTGTTCACTTTGAGTCATCGTGGATTGTGGATGATCTTTATCCGTCTCGATTTATCCTTCTCTATTATCCACATTTATCATTCTCTATTATCCACTCAAGATTGGGTTTTGAAAAAGGATAAGTGTTCAAAAAAACTGTGAGTCGCCACCTTATTTTTAGGGAACAAGGAAACCACAAAAAGAGTTTTATTTTCAATAAAACACTAACTCCATATTTTTAGGAAAAAGGCAAGTCTTCGAATCAAAATAGGATTCGGGGGCTAGGTTACGAAGTGGGAAGGTTCCAAGGAACTCCTTGTAGGCACCCACCTCGCCCTAATTAAAGGTCTCCTAATTACTATTGGGCTTTATCAAAATCTTATCATGATGATCCTATTTATCTAATCAATCACAGAAAATATGAATAATAATAATAATAATAGATAATACTAAAGTAAACAAGAATCCTAAAGACCTTAGGAGACACAGAGTCATCCTAAGATTGGACTTGCGCCCTATTGACTGCCTACGTACCTTACCAATTTCTTGATAAGGATCAAAGTCCACGTAGTTCGATCACCCTAGGACTCTCCTATTGTAATGAACTACATCATTTAAAAGTGTTCAACTTTATCCAAGATACTATCTTCGAGAATTTTTATCCATTCAAAATTGCTTTTCAAAATGATTTGATAATTAAAAGATTTCTAATGCATTTAGAATTTTTAAAAGATAAAACTTATCTTCTAGAAGTAAACCTCAATTTAAACTTCTTTTTTTAAAATCATTATCCATGGAATTTCATTCCAAAAATCATTTCTTTTTCAAAGAAATTATTTTCAATATAAACTCTTTTAAAATATTCTCATTTCATGAGATAATCATTTAATAAATCAATTATTTTTAACAAAAATTATTTTTTTGAGATCTCTCTCAAAGATAGACTCTTAGGCTCAATCAACTACTTGAATTTGAATGCAATCTTTACAACAAAGGAAAGTCCTAGGGAAGGTCAAGTGACTTTCCTAAACCTAGGGTCTCTACCTAATCCTAAGTTAATCTAAAGTCCTATCATACTAATTTAATGCATGCTGAAATTTAAATAAACAAACATAATATTAACCCTACAATGCATGAAGAATGTCCTAAATGCATACTAATTTAACTATGTGAACCAAGGCATATTTCTAAGTTAAATTTGTCCTTAAAAATGGTTTTTAACTTACTTTAAAGCCACTTTCAATCCATGGACAGATTTGAATGTGGTTTTAAATGTGAATCAAAACCCTTGAAAAGAACAAATAAAAAATGTGAAAATGCTCTAGAATGCAACCTAACACAATATAGTAAATTGTCCTACGTGATTTTATGCAAAATTATGACTTAAAAACAATAAATAAGCCTCTTTAATGTTCATATTCAAATCTGGACAAATTTGAATACTAACTTTAAATGGCTTAAAAACCATTCTTAATCCATGCAAAATACCAAATAAAAATACTAAAATGCATACTAACACAATAGACTAAGATACTCATACAAAACAATCAATAGATAGCATATATTCATGCTTAAAACTATCAAGTCTACCACAAGGGAAGAAACTTACCTTCGCTCGCTCCCTTGATCACAATTCATATATTAATCACTTCAATGCATTCCATATAGTAGACTAAATTGAAATAAAACAAGAATAATATTAAACTTGACATACAATGTTTAAAACTACACCTATCATCTCGACAATGATTATTGACATGAAAGACTTGAACTTAATTGAACACTATGCATTCCTATCTAAAACAGAAAATCGCACACATTAAACGACTCCCAATATGCATTGACTCTTTAACGTAACGACTAATCGTACTTGAATAATATAGAAAAAGTTATTCTAATCATGAAAACCCCACTCAAACACCCTAACATACTATGAAACTCAAAATAAAGAACATGCTTCCATAAGACCAATATCATACAAGCATTAAACCAACCTATTCTACATCATGCATTCCTACTCCTAACCATTAAAACTCAAATTAAAGATGATTCCCAAAGTATAAGAGAAGAAGAAGAAGGAGTAGAAGAAAGCTAACATATGCAAACTACCCAAAAATTCCTAAAATCAAACTATATTATGTAAAAGTTCAACACAGGATCAATGGTGTACTTAAACGTACCTTTAGCCTTCTTCTTCCTTGCTTCTAGCACATTTCTTCAAGCTCCAATGGCCTCCAATTTCGTAGCTATGGCTGGTTGTAGCTTTAGAGACCCCAAAATCCCAATATCTCTCCCTTAGTCCCCCTAAATTGATTTATAAGTGAGGTATATATAGAAGAGGCCTCTATTTTGATCAATGGATGTCATTAAAACCTTAAGAAGTGATCCAAGGGTCCTAAACCAGTCTTCCAAGGTCTCCCAACTCATCCTAGAGTCCCTAAGGCCGAACTAGCCACATAGCAAGGCTTGGAAGAGTCCCGAGCAGGTAAAAGACTGATTTTTAGCAGTTACTGGGCGAGGGCATCGATGACCGTCTACCTTAGGACGGCCAACCGTCCCCTAGGGACGGACAACCCTCCGGGGAGGGATGGTCATCTATGCTGACACCCAATTTTGCCCCATTTTGGGCCTCTT
The DNA here is from genome assembly GCA_017140935.1 of Hamamelis virginiana. NCBI lineage: Eukaryota > Viridiplantae > Streptophyta > Magnoliopsida > Saxifragales > Hamamelidaceae > Hamamelis > Hamamelis virginiana. Next base: position 29,566 of record JAESVK010000460.1, on the reverse strand, counting down.
TCGACCCGTTTCAGCTGTTTTCAGCTTTTCGGGTCCATTTTAAGTCCAAATTCGACGATTCAAGCGCCAAAACCATCATGATTCGATTCTCCATGTTTTAAGAAGCGTTTGAAGTGAAAATACATTGAGAAAAGTCAAAGTGTTAAGAGAAAGTTGACCGATTAGCTGTTTTGGGCCTGCCGGGCCTAAATTGGGGTTTTGAAATCTGCTAACCAATCACTCTCGAAATAATTTGTACTTCTCGAAACAAGTTTTGAAAACATTTAAGAAAGTGTTTTAAAGCTTTTGAAGGCTTTCATTTGATAAAAAGATCGAATCGCGGTCGTTCCCAGTCGAAACCTTAATATGAACTCGAAAGGGCCCTTTGGGCCTTAAGAGCCAAACTTGAGCTATGAGGCTCAACAGAATTTGCCACTGATCACTTTAGCTACTAAACATACCCTGATTACCTATGCCAATGTCTCGGGACAATTCGAAACCATCTCAAAGGTTTTTAAGTGCTTTTGTGACTTGAAGGACAATGATGCCCTTTAAGTCACAAAAACCCTAATCACCTATTGAGCTTAACTTATAATGTCATGAAACTTGACAGGGACACCAATGGACTCCCTAAAAACCTAATGAAAAAGGAACTGACTCAATCTAATCTAAAATCCTACATGCGATAATGACCTTTACCTAAACACTCACGAGGGTAGAATTAGTAACTTAGGGTTTTAACACCCTATTTCACCTCTAATCACAGGCAACCATTAATGACCATACCCATGGTAAAAAATGGATGTCTACACCAATCTTCCGATAAACTAGCCAATTCAGCCCGCACTAGTTTCGGAGTATTTTTGTTAAAGAAAACTGAGGACTTCTCAAAATTCACATATTGACCTGAAGTAGCTTTATAGATATCCAAAATAATCTTAATATTACGGCACTCAGTAGCATTAGCCTTACAAAAAAAATAACGAATCATCGGCAAACAAAAGATGACTGATCACTGGCCCAGAAGCACCTACTTTCAACTCACAAATTTTACCTTACCTCGAAAAATTATTCAACAAAGCTGATAGCCTCTCTGCATAAAGGATAAATAAATAAGGTGAAAGGAGGTCACCTTGCCTCAAGCCTCTCGAAGGTGGAACAAACCTTGTCTTCTTACCATTAATAAGAAAGGAGTAAGTGACAGTTCTGATACATTCCATAATCCATACAATCCAACGGGCATCAAAACCTAATCTGTGAAGCATCCCTTCTAAAAAACTCCATTCCATATAATCATACACTTTACTCATATCAAGCTTGATAGCCATATCAAAATTGCGACCTTTTTTTCATTGTCTTCAACATGTGCATTAATTTATGAGCTATCATAATATTATTAGTGACAACTCTCTCAAGGATAAGAGCACTATGAGACTCACTAAAAATATTCAGAAGCACAGAACTCAATCGCTTGTGTTGAGTAAAAATTTAACTTTTACAAAACATAATTTCACTTATATACTAAGAGTATATAAGCTTTTATTAGTGTGAGTAGGACCCATTCAAGATAATAAATATCTATTAATTACAATCTCTTATTACAAGAGAACGCCCTTTGATTCCAACCATAATTAATATCAATCACATGAAAATTTATATTTATTTATGATTGTGGTTGCACTTAAGCACAAGTCCTAAGTTGCCTACGTACCCCTTGTAGGGATCAAGCCAATCGTAGTTCGATTAATTGAAATAAATAAATTAATGGGTATATGACCCACTATTTAATTATTTAATTTTAGTGATTGATAATTTTAATAGTTAATTGAACTATTAAAATTAATTTGATTTGTTTTGGATAAATTTAGGAATTTATCGGGATTGTGACTGCATCCAGTGTAGTTACTGGACTACCTACGTATCCAAAGTGGAATCAAGTTGATCGTAGTTTGAAATATTTGAAATGATAAAAAGCGTAATATTAATTTAAAGTTATAATTTATTAGCCAATATAGTGGTTTCAAGATCCGCTCAATTATTGAACTAATCAGTCAAAATAATAGGCTTTTATGAGTTTAATTATTTAAAGAAAAGTTCATTTATAAGTTCAAATTAAATTTGAACTAATTAGATAATAGAGTTAACAAAACCCAATTATGAAAAATGAATCAATTCTTTAGAAAATTAAATTTAAGATCCTTTTAAAGTCAAATCTTTTAAGAAACTCATTATTTGAATACCAAATCAAAATTTAAAATTGATTGGACTTAAATGAGATCCAATGATTTGATCTTATATTTTTTGGTTTGTCCAATGTAAATTTGAATGACATTAGTTGAACATATATTAGCTCACTGAATATATGGACCATTTTAATTGGATATTTTTTAACTTAATATGGATTAATTTATTATTTTAATTGGTAGCCCATAATCATTTGACATAAATTTATATGGGTTCTAATAGTCCAATAAGATGAAATTCCAATTTAATAAAATAATTATAATTCTATTTTCATGGAAAATGAGAATTAAATTATTTGTCCAAATTTTAAAGTGAACTTTATAATTTAATGAAATTTGTTCCGCACATGCTGACATGCTCTTACATTAGCCACGTGTACATTAAAATTTACAATTTTGAAATTGTTTACAATTTACCAATTTAATTGAAATTGTTAACACATGCCAAAATTGTATTTATGCTGGGATTGCCGATTTGATACACGTTTCTAATAATGCAGATTCGGAATATTTGAAGCATTGATAATCAATGTCATGTTTTAAGTATGAGCTCATGATTGATTAATTGTGAACTTAAGAAGTGTTTCAATTATAATTAAAATGTATCCTTCATAATGGAACAAATAATTATAATTGCCAATTATAACCAATTTAATACCAGTCATTAATTGAGTGTGAACTTTAACCGAAAATTGATAACCAATGTATACCGAATGTTATCATGTTAGGAATATTTTTTACAAGCTTATAAATGCACAAGTCCTTTAGCATTTATAAAATTTTGAATTTAACAAAAGGATAATATCCTCTTACTAAAAAACTAATTAAGGATTTTTTTTTTAATCAAAAAGCATTTATTTATTTATTTTAAATAATTTTTGAAATTTGTTGTTTAAATTAGGCTTCTAATAATTTTGTGAGTCCAACTTCATAAGAACTTCCTATTTGAATTCAAATTTTGAATTTAAAAAAAATTAAATTTGATTATCGTAAGGAATATCCAATTGAATAAATGAATAATTGAATTGGATAATTTTAAAATAAAATTAGGACTCTTCTTATTAGAAATCCTAGTTAAACAATATTTTGTTAGACAAACATTTTAGAGAAAAGTTTACGTAAAACAAAGACTTGAGAAAATGTTATATTATAATTTTATTATTATTATTATTTTTATTTTTAACTTTTTGATGATTTCGATCATCATTAATTAACTTTCACCCTATTATTTTTATTTTTTGATATTCTTGAACATCACGAATTCGATGATCTTGATCATATTTTCATAATTTTTTATAACATCATGAACTTGGATGAATACTTGAAGGAGATTAAACTTTAAGTTTAATCGAAAATAATTTTCTTGATGTTATAGAATATTATAGAAAATTTTGATGTTCAAGAACATCAAAATAAATGTAATATTTCAATTTTATTGATATATATGTGTGTGTGTGTGTGTGTGTATATATGTATATACACACACACACATATATATATAATTAGCTAAATCAAAGAAGATAAGCGTGAGAGTTATCCATACCTAGGGTGTATGTACACCTTAGATGTACACTAGAATCCTTGATTTCTTTGTCTTCTTATCTCCTCCTTTACAAGAATCATTTTCTCTTTCTAACTTTCTCTACTGAATGCATTCTCTAACTTTTTTTCTTTATTTTTTTTTCTTTTTATATTCAAAAAGTAGATGAAACCAACCTATAACCGATGGTAACTTCTACTTTGATTAATAACCCTTTAAAAGCATTTCCAACCATGCTCCCTAAAATTTAGCCAAATGACTCCCTAGTTTAGCTAAAAGCTATTTTAGCTAACCACTTTTACACTACCTACTCCAACCATACTCCCTATTTTAGCTAACTATAGAATATTTTATTATTTTTAAAAATTTTGACTTAAACAATTATTTTTTTTTCAACAATTATATTTAACGGATATATTCCAACTGTTATATTTTAACGGATTTATTTTAAAATTTAAATAATAATAATAATAAAATATTCAAACGGTCATATTTTATCGGATATATTTTAAATTTTAAATAATAATAATAACTTTAATAATAGTCCAACGATCATATTTAAACAGATATATTTTAAAATAATAAGTCATTAATTAAATAATAATAATAATAAAATATTCAAACGGTCATATTTTAGCGGATAAATTTTAAATTTTAAATAATAATAATAACTTTAATAATAGTCCAACGGTCATATTTAAACGGATATATTTTAAAATAATAAGTCATTAATTAAATAATAATAATAATAATAAAATATTCAAACGGTCATATTTTAGCGGATAAATTTTAAATTTTAAATAATAATAATAACTTTAATAATAGTCCAACGGTCATATTTTAACGGACATATTCAAACGGTCATATTATAACTGCTATATTTTTGAAAAAACCCATTACTCCATCTATAAATAAGACCATTTGCTCTCTCATTTTTATCCTTTCCAAATCTATTTTCTCTACAACATTCATTTCGTTAATATTATCTATGGATAGTCGTCGTTTACGTAGGCTCTTGTTGGAAGATAGTTCTTCTGATGAAGAATTTGAATTGTTAGCTATAGCAGCTATTGACGAAGAGCAAAAGGCTGCAAGGAGAAGAACATCACGACCTCGCGGTTCCATTTCGGGCCACGCTGTCATTCATTGTAATAGAGTTGGAGGTAATGAAAGACTTTATCACGACTATTTCTCTGATCAATGTGTATATCCTCCTCATATATTTCGTTGGAGATTTCGAATGAATCGCGATCTATTTTTCCGGATTCAAACTATGGTGGAGGCGAATGATCCATACTTTGTCTAAAGACGTGATGCCTGTGGAGTTCTCAGTTTGTCGTCCCTTCAGAAGATGACAGCTGCTATTAGGATGCTTGCTTATGGTGTTTCAGCAGATTCAGTGGATGACTATGTACGGATCGGTGAAAGCACCGCCATAAAGAGTCTCAAAAGATTTGTAAAGGGAGTTATTGCAGTATTTGAAGATGAATACTTGCGATCGCCAAATGAACATGACACCCGTAGACTGCTGCAAATTGGCGAAAGTCGTGGCTTTCCAGGTATGTTGGGGAACATTGACTGCATGCATTGGAAGTGGAAGAATTGTCCAGTTGCGTGGCAGAGAATGTATTCCGGTCATATACATGCACCAACAGTTATATTTGAAGCCGTTGCTTCATATGATCTTTGGATCTGGCATGCAATGTTTGGGCTACCAGGGTCTCTTAATGACATCAATGTGCTAGATCGATCTACTGTTTTTGCTGAACTCGCTCAAGGACGTGCTCCGCCGGCTAATTATTCAATCAATGGTCATGACTACACAATGGGATATTATCTTGCGGATGGTATTTATCCGAAATGGACAACTTTTGTAAAAACAATTTCATCTCCCTGAGGACCTAAAAAACAACATTTTGCTGAATGTCAAGAGTCGGCAATGAAGGATATAGAACGAGCGTTTGGGGTGTTGCAATCACGCTGGGCAATTATACGCGGACCAGCACGTTTTTGGGATATAGAAACACTTAAAGATATTATGAAAGCCTGTATAATAATTCATAACATGATCGTTGAAGATGAACGAGATACTGAACTGAGCAATCATGATTACGAACAACATGAGTCAACTCCAACAAAAGGTTCATATGACCGTTGTCCTGAAATGTATGAATTTATTCAGTCACATCATCGCATCAGAGATAGAGAAACTCATTGTCAACTTCAGGACGATCTTGTTGAGCACTGTTGGCAACAATATGGTGGAGATTAGGAACTAGTAGTAGTTTGTTTATTTTGCTTTTGAATGAATGTTATTGATATTTTAATTTCTGAATTACTCTAGTTGTATGTTTGTATTACTTTTAAATGAATGATATTTACTTATTTTAATGTTATTTTGCAAAGTACCAGAATATAGAAGAGTTTAGAAATTACTAAATTGAAATTAGTTCAATATTTCAAATTACAAATGCAAAGTGCTAGTACATAAAATAAAGTAAAAACTATTAAATTGAAACAACAAGTTCATACATATACCACATACTAGGAAAATAGGAAATAGGAATTTGGAATTACAAATTAGGAGGATAAGTCCCTCATTTTGCTTAGGATTTCCATCTTGCGGCGGTTGTAATATTCCGCTGTCATAGCATCCATGTTACTAGTATCTAGCGTCATAATTCTTTCCGCCGCTTTGGCTTCTTTAAGTTGAAGCCTCATCCGTTCTAATTCAAGCTTCTGTTCGTCTTAAACAAATGTCTTCTCCAATAGATCTAGTTTTTTACGACCCATTGCAATTTTCTCATCCTTAAATTCTTCTAACAAAGAAGCAATGGGAACACTTGTACTGCTATCAATGCTTCCTTTGCCTTTTCCCTTCTTTAATTGAAGTTTCGTGGCTTTTCTGCCAAGTGATCTATCTAAGTTGACATATGTGCCAGCTGCAATATTATCATCTCCTAAATTTATTATTTCAGGTGTAGAAGGAGAAGATGATGCTGGTGTTGCATTTTTGCTAGTTCTTTGCTTCTTGGAACTTGACACCTGATTCTGCCAGTTATGATGATGTTTCAATTCATGCCAACAATGTAGATATGGAAATGAGTTGCCGTCCATTTCACTTGTGTAGAGATCCTTTGCTTCTTTGATCTGATCATAAAATATATATCATAAGAATTGAATATATTTTAAATTTAAATATATAGGAGTATAAAATTTACTCATTTTTGAATTAATATATACCTTGTTTTGCTCGTTCACTCCACTTCGTCTTAATTGTTCAATCTGGGCATAGAACCCACAAAACTTATTCACCGCAAGCTGAATTGTCGACCACCAATGCATGAGAGAGTTCTTTTTTCGATCCGTTTCAAATTCCTTATTTTTGTGGAAGTAGTCATGTATACGATCCCAATATTTTGCACTTAATCGATCGATGCCTTCAACTGGATCCATACTAGTATTGAGCCATGCAGATACAAGGAAAAGGTCTTCATAATTTTTAAAATTTTTTCCTTTCATCTTCTTTGAAGTTGAAGTGGCCGTTTGATTTGTAATATCATGATGTGATTGAAACGAATATTCCATGTTTTGGTTAATCCCACCGTTGAGAAGATTTGTAAAATATGCATCACCTTGGGAATCCATCTATAAAATTGACTTACATTAAGCACAAAAAAAAATTAGAATTAATCTAAAGCCCAAATTATATAGCAAATATCTAATAAGAAAAATTAAATAATTTAAGAAAGATTATAAAACATGCTTCGCAACTTGAGGTAGCCTTTTGAAAAAAAAAAATATATGCAAAATTATGTATTCAAATATGGGATAGATTCCCCTAACCTTTTTTTTTTTTTTTAATAAATACATAATTATTAATTTAACAAAAAAATTACTAAATATATAATTATTAATTTCAAATATATACAAATGATGTTAGATAATTTAACCAATACATATAAATAACTATTATTAATAAATACATAATTATTAATTTAACAAAAAAATTAAACAAAATTACCTTTGATGTCTTTGATGTCTTTAAGATTTGGGTGAAGATTGGATTAAAATGTACAGCCAAAGGATATTTATAGGGCTAAAAAAAATGCCCGTTAAAATAGAACCGTTGATATTACCGTTTGATAATTTTTTTCAATCTATCTTTTTCAAATTTTGACTGATGGATGAGATTAAAATATTGTAAAAATTTTGTTTGGTGAGCCAAAGCCATCGCCACATTTGGCGAAGCAACTGGCGAGTGGTATATTTTAGGGAGCCGTTTGGGGAGTGGGTTGGAGAAGCTACAGTTGTCCTTTTGCTCGCCAAAATAGGGAAGTGAGGCGTTTAGGGAGTGGGTTGGAGTTGCTCTAATAAAACAACTTACCCAATTCTGAATAAAGACCATTGGATAAAGTAACTCCCATTATCCACTAAGCAATAACCACCATAATTTGGGTTATGGGTATTAACCCATGGATATACCCAATAACTTAATGGATATTAATCCATGGATAAAACCAAATACTTAATGGATATTAACCCATGGATAAAACCAATTATTTAATGGGTTTTAACCCATCAATAAAAATATCAATTTAATGGATGTTAATCCATAAATGATTAAATGCCAAATGGTCAAATTCAAATCATAGATTTTTTTTAATAATAAATAAATAAGAATGCTTATTTATTTATTATTAATTTTTTTAAATAAAATTTATGGTTCAAAAGTTGCCCCCTCAAGCCTTGTGTATGTAATGACTTTCCATGCACAAAACTTGAAAAAAAAAATTCATAATAATTTGCTTATTTTATTTTATTATTTTATGGGCAATTTTCATGAATAATCATAAGTTTCCAAAATATTACGACTATGAACCCGATCCAAAACATATTACGAAAATATTTTTTTTAGGACATAAATACCCTCCACTCATATGGGTATTTACAATTTGACCATTGAAATTGTCAAAATTGGGTACATATGAATTAAAAAAAATTGAAGAGTCTCCAATAATCAACACAATCCCCAATTTTGGGGATTGAGGATTGTGTATAAATCTGGGAATTGGGGACATTGAATGACATGCATGATGTGACATGTTGGAATTTAGGGGACATTGAATGACATGCATGATGTGACATATTGGAATTGAGGATTATTAGAAAAGTTGGGGATTGTGTATAAATTTGGGGATTGGGAATTGTGTTTAATTTTGGGGATTATGTGTACCCATTGGGATACTGTGCAAATATGGGTATTGGAGATTTTGTGATAAATTGGGTATTTCGTTAGCAATTGGGTATTGGGGACTTTGTAAAAAATTGGGGATTGCTTATAAAATTGGGGATTACGTGTTAAATTGGTGATTATGTGTAATAATTTTTGTAATTAAAAATTCGGGGGACATTGAATGACAAGCATTAAATGTTGACGAGACATAAAGTGGATTGGAGATTCTTAATAATATTGGTAATTATTAGATAAATTGAGGATTTGGGATTCTGTTTATTTTTGGGGATTATACATAAAATTGGAGATTCTGTACAAATTGGTTAAACTTCAATTTAAAGGATAATTTCGTCCAAAAAAACAGTAATAGGTGTATAGCCGTAATATTTTGGAAACTTAGGATTATTCATGGAAATTGCCCTTATTTTTTTTATGACACATGTACATGTTTATTTTCAAAAAGTGGATGCACATGGTCAACTTTGTTATCAACGGGCACTTGACGAATATAGACAAGAATTGAACATTGGCCTCAATTATAAAAGATCTACTTCTCTAAGCACAATCACAATTAACAAGCCCCCGGAAGGTCAGGCTACTTGGCTTTAGACTGCAGACATCAATTATGGGTTTCTTGAATTTAACCCAAAAGATGAAGATGGTGTTATCAAAGTTTTTAAGAATTTTGGGGCCTCTTTTCAAGTTTATACACTTGTTAATGTGAACAATAACTGGGAAGGAGATTGTCAAGTACGAGTGAATGAATACTTTTATCCAATTCTTTACAAATGCTTAAATAGAAGAAAAATTGGGGAATTTAATTTAATTTTCGAGGTAGAGTCACTTTTGAGTTTGGTGTACTAGAATGGACTCAATTGATTTTACAAGATTTTGGAAGCGTATTACACCATGCATGGATATATGGTACTGTAGCTGTTTCTCAGTACCCGTATGATTTCAATAAAGATGTGTGGAGGGCATTTTGTGAATTATGGGGTCCTTTGTCCAATACTCTACATCATGGAGATGGTGAGATGAGTATTTCTTTATATGATTTGAATGTCATCGGTGGCTTATCAATTTTGGGTGTCCCTTATGAAGAGTTTATACCTTCAAATCAAGAATTGCTCCAAAAAGATGCATATGGAAAAGAATTGTACTCATCAACAACATTTTTATCTAGGGAAAATTTTGTATGGGGCTTTTGGTGAAGGTAAACAGCGTATTGTTCCAAAGCCACAAAGGAATTGAAAAATTCCTGAACTAACTTTGGAGATATCAAAAAAGGGGGAATTGGTTGCTTTTTTAGCATTTTGGCTGAGTAGATTTGTTTTACCTTCAACTAATAATTCAGTGAGACCTGAGACATTTTATATGGCTACTTTATTGGCACAAGGGGTAAGGGTTTCACTTGCACCTACAGTATTGGGTTACATATACCGTGGTCTTGGAGAAGTTGCTACCCATCCTCGTGGTCATGGTTTGGCCAATCCATGTTTTCCAATCCATTATGTAATTGGTTAGTTAGGAGAGCATTTTCCAGCTTTGTATCGAGCTCATGCTGATAATGAATTTCCTGAAAGTTATCCACTCTTAGCAAGATATGCTAGTATTGAAGCAAAAGATATAGGCTTTGCTCAGGCTCGAGTCATCTTTGGAAGCGACCAATGTGATTTATCTCCCCACAACTTTTACTAAAGATCATGGTTCTTCATTTATAGATGATGAGAAGTTATCAGACGATAAATTTGAATTATTGGTTTGTATGCGCTCTTCACTACTACTCGTACGAATGGATAACAATCTGTGGTTAGAACCGTATTACCCTAACAAATTTGCTCCCCAATTTGGTCTTGATCAGGGTGTTCCCTCGAATAAGCTTCGCTTTAGTGTATCTCGAAGAGGGCAGTGTAGCATTGAAGACTTGGCAAAAGCACAATTTGAACTTCTCAGACGGCACATAACTGCATGCTTTTACATTCCACGTACAAGTCATTTGGGAACATGCACATGGTGGTACTGTAGATGGTGGATGAGGATTTGTGCTCCATATTTAGGGAAATCTGTACATAAAGTTTATGTACTTTGACAAAGCGCCCTTATGAAAACAAGAAGCCAATTTTTATAGTGTCAAAGTTACGAGAAATTTCTACAAGCTTGAGACAAGAAATTCCACTCTCTGATGCTAATTCAACTCTTAATTTACAGCATAGTGAATATTCTCACCTTACTAAAAGGAGAAAAGTGAAAGTAGGGAGATCACTTTCTACTGATAGTAACAAAGATGTGAACTTCAAAAGGGCCCGATATGAAAGGTTTGATGATTCAGATGATACAAACACTAGTGATATTAATCCTCCATTTGAAGATGTAATCATCCTGATACTAGTGATTCTGCATATCTATTGAATGGACATATTGGCTAACCATGTTGAAAAATTTGATTATCCTATGTTTCATCTATATCCTTCATATCATATTTATGCTTATAAGAAATAGGATTTAAGCCTTCAAAGATGAACATTCAACATTGCTTGAAGCACCCATGAAGCTCATGCACTCATAGTGTACCTCATGTGAATATGATTAGTCATATATTCACTAAGGACCATGAAGAGATCTAATCAAAGAAAAAACCATTCTCAAGCTAATCATGCCTAGCACAAGATGAAGATTTCTTGAAGATCTCAAGTGAAGAGACCTTGCTTGTATCTTGTGTAATTGTTTAGGACTTATATTTGTGAATCTCTCAATTAGGATTAAACTATGTTGGCTTAAATTAACCTTGACCTCTTAGACCTTGTTTTGACTTGGGAAAATAATTTTGATTGGTAAAAAATGTTTCAAAAACCTAGTGGGCTATTTCATATTCAAAATGTAGCTTAAAATTCATGAAAATTGACTTATGACCTACCCTAGTGGACTAACCCCCTGTGACTAGTCGACTAACTGCATGGCAGTAAACATGTTTTCATGAACACCTAAGCTAGTCGACTAACCCCTGGTCATTAGTCGACTAACTGTGCCCAGATTTCGAATGTTTTATTTTTACTTCTCTAGTTGACTAATCTCTTTGACCCAGTCAACTAATCGACTCCGAACTCATTTCATAAGTGTATTTAAAATACTCTAGTCGACTAACCCTCTTGTTTTAGTCGCCTAAGGTTGCTCTGCAACAAATAACGGCTAGTTTTTGCAAACCAAACGGCTATATTCTTGTCTCCAACAACCATATTTGTTAGAGAACTTATAAATACCATTTGAATGAGTCTTGAATGAGTTAATTAATCACTCTAAACATATTGAATCAATCTCTAAGCCAATATTAGTTTCTACTCTTGAGAGATATTAGTGAAAGCTTATACTTGTACTCATCCACTCTTGAAGGAGCTATTTTTTGTACACCTTATATTCATCTTGTAACCTTGTGAGTTTTAAGGGTTTAGTGAATCTTTTGTGGCTGAGAATCTACCACCTTGAAAGTAGATTGTGGGTGAGTGTCTTCCACCTTTGAAAGAAGACAAATTGTAAAGGTCTCTCCACCTTGAAAGAGTGATCCATAGTGGATTGTGAAATCCTCAAGACGGGGCTCTTGAGGCGTAGATGTAGACGGAGATCGAACCACGTTAAAATCCTTGTGTTTGAATCTCTCTAACTCTAACTCTATCTCTTGCATTTAAATTTAATTACTTGTTATTTAAATTGTTTAGTTGTGATTCATACTCATATTATTTTCATCTTCAATTAAAATTATTAACTTGTTTATTTTCCGCTAAATTTAATTGATTTAAAATTTTAATTTAAAAATTATTTTAAAAATTTTGAAATACCCTTTCCCCCCCCCCCCCCCCCCCTCTAGAGTATATTTTCTAGGCAACATTATCATTCCAACTGAAGGAGTAATTACTCAAAACATTGAAAATGAAGAGTTGGTTGATTATGGAAGCCCTAAAGATTATTTAGTTGCAGATTTGTATTATTTAGTTGCAGATTTGTATGATGATCTTCCCCCTTTAATTGAGCGTGTTTCATCTTTGCAAAATATCCAGAGGTCTATTTTTGAAAATTTTGACCAGCAAGTGAATGTTCGTACACGAGATTACATCACAGGCATGCTACGGGATATTTCCAATATTTTTTCTTCTGCTACATCTCTTGGTGAGATACTTACTCATCGCTCGAATATTGACACTTTGCTTCGCCTATTATATGCACTAATCAAGAAAATGGATTTTTGTAAGGATGGACTTGACTGGTTTGCTAGTATTGTCAATCATTCTTTTGAATTGGCCACAAAATTTTCATCGGATGCTGCAATTATTGAAAAAGGTGCTGAAGTAGACCGGACTTTTATTCAGAGCTTGATTTATCGCCACGAAGAGTGTTTGACTACTTAAAAGGCTTTCAACTCAGAGTTATCAAATTTCAACAATAACTTAGAAGAATTGAAAGCTTAAAAATCAATTGTCTTAGAAGCAAAAGAAAAGGCTTGTCTTTTAAGAGAATAATTTGAAATTGAAAAAACTTCTCTTGAGGAGAAAATCAAAATTTTATAAGCATCCTTAGAACAGAAAAATAAATTAGATCAAGAGCTCCACCAGTCTAGAATTAATGCAAATGAAGAAAAGCTTTGAGCAATTGAGCATGCCAGTGATTGCAACAAGTCTCGAGAGGAAGAGTTTCAAAAGCTAGTAGCTTCCTTAGTTCCATTTTGTCAAAAAATATAGTAATTTGATTGTAATTTTTTTTTATCCCCAATATTTAGAAGCTTTGTTAACTTTTCTTTGATTATTTTATTCATTATCTACCGTTAGTTATTTGGAATAAATTTATTTTTTATTGACACCCATTTTATATTATTTCACAGATTATACTCTTGCGAATTTAGAATGTTGAAGTTTATTTAAAAATAATAATAATTTTTTACATACAATTATTATAAAATTGTACACACAAGAATTCATGAAAACTTTTTCTTTCCACAAGTGGGAAATATAATAAATACTTTTTAGCCATTCACAGTTTATACTCGTGCGGGCTAGGAGTAATTTTTTTTAATTAAATTTAGCCGTTCACAGTTTAAACTCTTGCGGGCTAGGAGTTTTTTTTTTTTTTTTAGCACATGAATTAGTTTAGCCACGTAAACATGTCTTCGGTGGAAAAATTTGTTTTATTTTATGTTGTGGCTGCATCTAGTTTAACTTCTAGACTACCTACGTACCCTTTTTATGGGATCAAACCTTACGTAGTTCAAGATAAGTAAATTACTTACCAATGCATAAAATTTCTTCACAAATTTTCCATTGAAAGGGGTATATGCATTTATCCTCAGAATTGGAGAGCTCATAAGCTCTTTTAGGAAAGACTTTGGTAATGACATAATGTCCTTCCCATTTTGATTCATACTTTCCATGTGTCCTTCTAGTGATGACTATGGAAGGTGGATTATGAGTAAAGTTGATTTGACAAGTATTGTACACGTAGGTTGTACTAAAAAAATGAACGCGTAAACATGTTATTATATTGACATAAACATATATTTATATTCACGTAGATATATATGGTCATGAAGATCCGCACCATCGTTATTTTAAAATGAGCACTACTAAAATTCTATTTAGAAATATATATGGAAAATGCTTTTGGACAAAAAGATGTATGTAATCCAATATCTTCCTCTATATATATACTAGGTATTGGTAACGTGCTACAAACCTACCTGGTGCATTCAGTGGATTACCTACTGAGGTTGTATTAGGTTGTTTTTAATTTATTTTATCTCACTTCAATTAAATTCATTGATTTGGATTAGGAGAGGAATATAGCTTGAGAAGGGTTACTTACTGAGGTTATTATTATTATTTGGGCCAAATTGGGTTATTTGCTTTCAAAATGATCCTCGATTGAAATCAATTTAGATTTCGAATCGACTGGGATTTTGATTGGGAGATGAGAGTTCCGGCATATTTGTAATACACAAGTGATAAAGCAAATTTCAAAATGTAAGGTTGTTAATTAAGAGGAGAGATTGTTACACGTACAATTGAATTTGAAGTTACTTTAATATTCAAAACTATTTTGAACCCATCATTTCTATTGGATGAAAGAGAACATACAAATTATAAAATGTGACCCATTAAATGAATCAGTCTCTCCTCTCTCCTTATCCAGTATTAGTTTCATTACACCAAATCAGCCTGCCATCTTCAATAATCTTTTGAGGTAAAAGATGAGAAACAAAACAATAAATGACAAAATACGAACAAACAAAATAAAATATCAACAAACAAATAGATACATATGGATCCATAAAATAAAATATGAAAACAATAGAAGATAGGATTTATCACATCCACGGATAGGATCAAGGCTAATAATTGTGTTATAATGGAGTAAAAATCCATTCAGCCATTAGTCTTCCATCCTTAAACATAGCGTATACCCTGAAACACAGCAAACACATTCTTTACAAGGTCCCCAATTTTCCCCGTAACCTAAAACAACAGAAATACAATAAGCCCTACCTGCTAAGCAACAGAAAAGTATAATCCAAGAGAGAAATGAAGAATACCAACAAAAGTATACAGAAACAATCCAAAGGTAGATTTTTTTTTTTCTTTTAAATGAAAAATGTTGTACCCTTAAAGATATAAAGTGCAAATAGATCACAGATAACATGATCTTGCACTCAATGTGAAAACTTAATTTCCAACTATCCAAGTGCATTCACTCTTTAGTTTCACTATTGGCTCCTCAAGTGTCAGCTCATTCAACCATCTTATTCAAGAATATGTTCAGTTATATTGAGTTGAGAAATGAAACTCCATATAACTGAAAACCCCATGATACTGGAAAACCGCCCGCGCCGACACTTGAGGAGCAAAAAGTAAAAAAAAAAATAAAAAAAAGAAAAAAAGAAGAAGATTAAAAAATTAAACTAAACTTGACCTCATTTTAAAATCATCAAACATCAGCTGGTTGTGTATTGGCTGGAAAACGCAACGAAGGATTAACTTTGCATATAATAATAAATGAATGAAGACTTGGAAAGACGATGAAGGATTAACTTACCATATAATAATTAATGAATGAACCACTATTCTGAATAAACCTTGCAACCGAATATGCCATGTCCTCTGCCGGTCTATAAGGAACTGGGCCACCAAATTCTGTAAACCTGGGAGGCAAGAAAAAAGAAAGAGGTCCATCAGTCTTAGGAAACAAGGGCTTTAATTTCAAGTATGACAAAATTGTATATCTCAAATAGATAACAAAATTAATAAGAAACCAATATATGTTGGCTTACATAGGCAACATCAGTGTGACTTACCAGCCAGTCAAAGCCTCTGTCCACATTTTGGGTTTATAGTTCTTAGGGAAGAAGTTTTCACAGTAGAAACCATTGCAGGTGTCTATCTGTCACATGGACAATGAATTTGGGTTTTAGAGAGAAAGAGAGAGAGAGGAAACGGTAATTAATAAATCCAACCCAAAACCTCTTGAAAAACTGTTTTTCAAGTTATATTTTTCTTTTAACTCTGCTCTCACAGTGGAACTTGAAAAATGTCATTATCAAGTAATCACGAGACTCGAACATACAGAGAAATGTAAGAAAGACATAAGTTAAAGAAAAAAAGATGATCGATAGGACCCATAAAGAATCAAATGGAAAAAGAGAGAAAGAAATCAGATCTGTTAGCTTAAAAAGCAAAAAATGATCTTCTATCGAAAGGCAACCTAAGTAAACAACATACTATTTGTAGTAACCCCACTAAGAAAGGAAGGGCACTAAATGAAAGGCTCTTAACAAATACATGTAAGAAAATGGCAATCGAAAGCGATAGGCAACAGTGAAAAAGAGAAAAGAAAATTGCAGAATTGCTTACAACTGGATCAGGTGCATCCTCTTGCTTGCACATGACCCATGGAACTCCAGTATCAAGTCCCACAGCCATTGCAGCTGCCCATTTCATATATAAGCTTTACCAGGAGCACCAATTTCATATTCGACTGGTCCAAATTCATTCTCTATCTGTCACAATTCAATTAATAAAATATATATGATTTTCAACAAATTTTCTTAATTGATGGGTCAACAGAGAGAAAATTCAAACAAGAATCAGTAAAATAATCAAAACCCATTTCTAGAAACACGATGAAGACTATAATAATGAACTAATTTTTCCTACCTGTGAGAGAATTATTGGACCTCCCTGAGATTCAAACAACTTTTCTGACTTCATCATATTGACAATCTTCACTGTAAATTTTTGCATTGCCGCCTTCATTACAGTTAGATTATTAATTAAAATTTAATCAAATAATAAAAGAGAAAGAGATTAACAAAATGGGTACTTCAGATGTAATAAAAGATATCAAGTATCCAACCTTGAAAGGCCCATTGTCTGTTCTGAAAGCAATACCTGGAACATATTTCAGCCAAACAGGATATCCCCTGAATCAGAAACAGAGTGGCTCAGTATTAAAGATACACACATATACAATAAATTAAATCTTATAATCCCTATACTAACAATGCAAAGTTGGCCACACTAATTCAAAATAATGATTCCCAATTATTTTACAGCTACATTTTAATGCCCTAACCCTACGACTTCTACTTTTTTTTTTTTTATTGACAAAAGCTGGAAAAACAAGGTTAGGTTAGAGTTACAGTCAGGGCAAATTTTCTCGAAGCAAAAATCATCAATTCAAGAATGAAACCAAATACTTTAACTCTCTCCTTCATAGGAACTACAAAAATCAAGTTAGGTATGAAATAGAGTTAGGTTTTTCGAAGGAAAAATAATGAAAAATACCAAGAGAAGAGATACACCTGTACAGTGATTTATTTTATCCTTCTTCACACAAGCTGCAAAAATCAGATTACGTTACAGTCAGAAAAGAAAATAACGAGAAACAGATACGAGGAGAAGGAGATGATAGGTTTAGCCTTTGAACAAGAGAATCTTCTCAACACACTCATCCACAAAGCTAAAACTCATTTAGGACTTTCATGAAACACCTCATCTACACCTTCTTCAACGCCCTC
Organism: Hamamelis virginiana; assembly: GCA_017140935.1. Classification (NCBI taxonomy): domain Eukaryota; kingdom Viridiplantae; phylum Streptophyta; class Magnoliopsida; order Saxifragales; family Hamamelidaceae; genus Hamamelis; species Hamamelis virginiana. Next base: position 11,516 of record JAESVK010000460.1, on the reverse strand, counting down.
TTCACCTACCCCTTTCAACCCATCACCAAACCCAACAAGAGGAGCTGTAGTGGAGAGAGATAAAAACAGAGAGAGTTCACCTGATCGGAGACCTAACGGCAAGAGCAAACCACGAGAGGGAGAAGAAGAGAGAACAAAGGTCACCTGTTCGTAAATCTTGCCGCAGAATCACCTCAGAGAGCTTCTTCTACAACCTGTATGGAGTGAAGCACAAGAAAAAATGATAGAGACGAGAGGGACATAGGGAAAAAAGAGGGAGATAGGAGATAGTAGTCTGGTGGTATGGAGCGGAGCACAAGTAAAGAAGGCTTCCTCCATAAGCTTCGAGAAATATCTTCACTGAGTGGAGCACAAGTAAAGGAGGCTTCCTCCACAAGCTACCAGAGGATGGTGAGAGAAAGAGTGATAGAGAGGAGTCTGAAGCACAGAGCCAGCAGTCAATCCCTATCGGCTTCACACTCGGTTTCACACCCGAAGCGGGTTCCATGAACAGTGGCCAATTGGTTTTTCAATCGAAGTGCGAATTCGACAGATTGGCGCCGTTTAGTGTGTTAATAGCAAGCGAACTTCAGCGTTTTAACGTTATGAACAGTGACATTTCAAAATCAACTTTTCTATGCATTTAAGGGTTACATAGATACCTTACATATGTATGCATATATGATATATATGGCTTGGATTAGAGAAGCAAGAGAAAATTTGATAGCCCTCCAAAGAATAGATTTTTATGGATTGATATAGGTGAGTAATAAATATGCATAAAAAATGATGATTTGCATATATATGATTTGGATATTGAAAGTAAAATGTAATAACAACCACACACACAAAAAAAAAAAAAAAAGCATTTAAACTATTCGTACAGAAAATATTATATTAATATAGTAAAAATAGAATCAAGAGTAGATTATAAAACACATAAAATATATTCAATACAATTTAAAGAGCCTCTCGGTCTGTCATTATACCTCGAGAAGTAGAAAGAATTACAATTCCCATCCCACCTAAAATTCTAGGAATTCGTTGATAGTTAGAGTAGATTTGTAGACCAGGTCGACTGATATGTTTTAAATTTAAAATAGTTCTATATGGTCCTCTCCTATTCCTTCTACGCTGGAAGGTTAAAACCAAAAAAATATTTATTAACAGGAAATTAAATAAATAACAGTAGCTTTAAGAAAGATAAATATTAACAAATACATATAATTATAGGGAAAACAAATATTCAGATAAGATGAATAAGCAAATTTAATTCATCAAAAAGAAAATTTTAGCTCGAAAATCACTTCATTCAAACAATCCACACGATTTAGCAGCGATCATTGCTAATAATAATAATATAATTTTTTTTACATAATATTTCCTCTTTAGGTCAAAAAAATTGAGCGATCTGCGTTGAAAACATAAAGAGTTAAGATTTGATTTGGTGGCATGACATTTGGTACTTCAGAGAAAGTTAAAAGGAAACTTTAGTTAATAAGGCACAGGAGCATAAATTCAAGCTCAACTTAAGTGA
>JAESVK010000460.1:0-5000 GCA_017140935.1 Hamamelis virginiana | reverse complement strand
GTGGCCTTCCTAATTTGGTGGCCTTCCTCTACTATATAATCATGTAATCGTCTCTCTTGAAATAATAAGAATGATTATTTTTTCTTCTCAAAAAACCTTCAAAAACTATAAATATCAAGATCATTCAACAAGGGAAGAGGATTATCCAATTATTTTTTTGGGTTCTATAGCTATGAAATTAAAGATTAATCATTTGAATTCTTGTATTCTTGGGTACAACTCTTGAAGTAAATTTTAGCTAGACAGACACGTGAGAGATAAATGTAAGGTATACTTGAATGAAGCTTATAAATATGAGGGTATTATACTAACACAAGTAAATTATCCTTTTTGTTTTTGAAGTTCGATAGGTATGAAATTAAAAACGAATCAGTCGAATACTTTTGTTCTTAGATGTTACCTTATTTTTGTACCTCTCAGCACAACTTTTCTATTCCGTTTCATTCCAGCCTTTTTGTACCTCTCAGCACGACTTTTTAATTCTGTTTCATTCCAGTGCTAATTGTAAATCTGTGTAGTGTATTAATAGTGTGTAGAATCAATAGCAAATTTAATTTAATAAACGGAATGAAATATAGGCAAAAGAAACTAACAATAAAAATTATAACTATATAGGTAAAAATGAACAGGAAAAACTTATGACAAAAATCACAATGATCCTACAGTTGGGTTTTGATAATACAAGTATAAGAGAAATGAGGAATCCAGCACAATTCTCGTGCAGTAAAACTATAACGGTCCTAAGGTAGCGAAATTACTTGTCGGGTAAGTTCCGACCCGCACGAAAGGCGTTAAGATCTGGGCATTGTCTCGGAGAGAGGCTCGGTGAAATAGACATGTCTGTGAAGATGCGGACTACCTGCACCTTAACAGAAATACCATATGAAGCTTCCACTGTTCCCTGGGATTAGGTTTGGGCCTTTCTGAATAAGGAATAAGAAGTCATAAAATAATATTAATTTAGTATACATGGAGAGAAGACGAGAGCAAGAAGATTGTAGCATATAATGCACCAATTACCTGTAGTATGCATCAGTTTTGACTTCTACTCGATAAATAAATAAGTTACACCTTTAACGTTTCAATTGTACACTCTATACATGGAATATTATTGATTTTATAGATGATAAATTAGATTCGAACATAGGCAAATAAACAAAAAATAATAAAATGTAAAACCACAGCAACAAATTAGACGTATCATTTCTAGCAAATCAAAAAGTGCCAATTAGTAGTACTCTCACAGGTATATATATAACCTATAACTTTGATTAGTAGAAACATTTTATATATTATTATACTCTATGTAGAATAACTCTCTTTTCATAGATATCAAATTCATTACTGAACAAATAACCAAAGATTACAGCACATATAATTTCCCAGAACAAAAAAATTCAAAACAACCCAAACCAAATGAGAGATGAACAAATAAACAACACTACTTGATATCCATAAATAATTCTACAAGATTTTTCTTTTAAAAAAAAATAGAACATAAATTATAAACAGACAAAAAATATAAATCGTTTTTACCTTTAAGCAATACAAAGAGGGAAAACCTTCAATCGATGCTGAATAAGAAGAGACCAACTTCAAAACATACAGATAGACGAAATAATATGAGAGAAGAGAAAAATATAGGGAAATTAATCGATAAAACCACAAATACCTCAGGAAAGAAAAGAGACAGGGAGAAAAAATATACATTACCTATTCGTGAGCCTCTTCTACAACCTGTATGAAGCGATCAAAAGAAAATAAGAAGACCAAGTGACAATTGCCATTGCATTACATGCAGTGTAAGCATTTACAAGAGCCATATAGGCATGGACAGTTATAAGTATATTTGATGCAATACTGATTTCGCTGAAACTAAGATTTGACATCAACAGTGACAGAATCTTAAAAAACCCTTGTTGGTATAAACTTTAACAGAACAGATACCTGTACAACTTGATAATCGTTAAACTGTTGAACTCTTCCTATGCAGTAAAAGAAAAGGTAGCATCAAACAAGTGTAAATTAGGAAGGGCAAAACAGGCACAAAAAGTGTTCAACAGGGTAGATTCAAAGGGCCTAACACCATGCTTTACTTAACAGAATTACAAGTTTAAGCTCTAAGTGAGGCACTATCGGATCTCACAAGTCTGTAAACTAACAGAGTTACTACATCAATTTGGGGTTTAGGACATAAAATGAGTGGTCAGCAGCCTAAAATCAAACATCTCAATAATTACAAGCCAGCAGGAAAATACACATAAAAATAAAAATAATTACATAAAGGATTGAATATCATGAAAAGACTATCTTAGCTAAGGCAGAAACAGAGAACCAAAATCTCACCTTTTAAAAAAAAAAAATCTCACCTTCTGTACGGCTCTCTTGCAACAGATCAACTTTCAAAGCTCCACCAGCAAGCATAAAAAAACTATCTGCTGCAGACATAAACAATAAGGCAGACACAGAGAATATTCAAGGATCATAATCTCCGCAAAATTTCACCTTTATCTGTAAAACCAGCGCATTAAAAACAGTAAAAAAATAAGAAACAAAACAAAGGGTTATGGAAAAGATACATCACCTGTTCGCAGCTGTTGCCAGGAAGCTTATCCTACAATTTTTAAGAAGAAGAATAGAGAGAGAGAAAAGAACAGAACGAGAGAGAGAGAGAGAGAGAGAGAGAGAAGAACGAACAGCTTCTTCTACAAGCTACTATCAAGAGGAAGAATAGAGAGAGAAAAGAACAGAGCGAAAGAGAGAGAGAGAGGAGAACGAACAGCTTGTAGCACAAGAGTAGGAAGCGTCTTCCACAAGCTGCGAAAGATACCTTCCAGGGAAAGAGAGGAGAGAGTAGTATGATGGTATGGAGTGGAGCACAAGAAAAGGAGGCTTCCTCCATAAGCCAAATCAAGCGCAGAACCACCCTGACAGCAGCCTGTGAACCACAGCGAGCTTGTCGGTTTCACACTCGGAACAAGCTCCATGAACAGTAGACATGTTGCTTTTCCAATCGAAGTCCGAATTCGCCGAATTGCAGTCGTTTTACTTGCAAACAGCAGGCGAATTTCTGCGTTGCGACGATATGAATAGTGAAATTCAAAAGGCGACTTTTTCTATGCTTATAAGGGTTACATATATATATATATAAATCTTCTTTTATTTAATCCAATATCCAGTAAGATGACATTGAATTCTGATGTTGGAAACGCATCAACCACTAATGAGAATCAAGAAGATTAGCAATAACATCAAGGATATCACCAAGAATTCGTATATCTTGGTTGTTTTTGGTGAGTGGTGATGAGAAAGATGGTTCTTCTTTAAAGCCATCTTCACAATCAGAACCCGCATCAATACCTGCAGAACCAGCAAGATCAACACCTTTGTAATCATGAGACCTTAAGCAATCAGTAGCTTCAGATAAATCATCAATGGCTGAGTCATAAAAATCAGCAGTCTTGCAAGCGCAATTTTAGCTGAGGATCAGTTGTTTGGTTTAGAAGTGTGCTAATCTGATTGCGACTACCAGTAGCATTAGAAAGCGTCAAGTCGATAGAAACTTGACAGAGACCAGTAAGATCTGCTGATGTAGAACGAGGATCAGAGCTTAAAGCCTGCTTGCAAAATGTAGAATTCATAGTATTATTGCAAACTTCAATGATTAAGGGAGTCTCTGTTGCCTTCACAATTGATGGACACACAAATAATGAAGGAATCATGAATACAAATCCCAGCAGCAAGGGGGAAATTGGGAGATATGAAGACATTTTCTCTCTCTATTGATCTTTTTCTTTTTAGTCGGTCTATACCAATCAAAATATAAAGCAATTAACACTTAGTTGTCATCTAACCCTATAAACAATACAACTCAAGATGATAGGATAATTACCATAACTGAAAGAGTATTAATTAGTACACCCCTGCTTCCATTTATATCAGATATCTCATCATATGTCATAATTAATTTAAAAAATAGACAACAATATATATTTATCTCCTCATTGGTGAGTGATCACCTCCATTCATATATAATCTGCCATGGTTTAGAATTAATTTTAAAAATATATAAGCCCGTGGATACAGATAAATATAATGGACATATTGATATGTACGTATATTCATATTCATGTAAACACGTGGATATATGTACATATATGAACAAGGACAAGAACATGTGATCGAATATATATTCATAGTAATATAAACACTTGCTTTATGCACACACGAACTATTTTTCATTATTAATTGTTTGGAAACAAGGTGAGTTGTTTTGATGAGGAGGATGAACAAGTGAATACAAATATGCGGACATGTTGATATAGACATGTTTTCATTCTTATATGGACATGAACATGCGGACAAAGACGTGTAGAAATTAATATGAGGATATATACATGTACATGATAGATTTCTCTTTAATTATTTAGACACGCGATCAATGAACTGTGAGTAAAAAGAATGAGAAAACTTTTCTTCACCAATGGGCGAAAAAAAGGTAATTATTTAAATGCTGGGAAGAGAATTCCCCTAATAATCTTAGAAACATTACTTGGAAAGATATTTGTGCAGAAGTGCTGCCACGTAAATCAGATATATTTGGGAGGATATTAATTTGTGAAGGTGTAGGTGAATTTCTTTTACATTTTTCGTGAAATAGCCAAGTCTATTCATGATTTCCTTTCTCAAACAGATAAGACAAAAAAAAAAAAAATAAACATAAATGGGAAAGCAGTAAAATAGGTATTCAAATCCATTGCCAAAAAAATCCATGAAGATAATTTAGGTAGTCAAAGACCATGTTTTGGTCGTGAAGCGGAGGTCGTCAAACAATAGTTTTAAGTATTAGGTAACAGACCCGTAACGATAACGATAATAGTGTAATGGGATGCTGGTGATACGTAATAGATATTAGGTGCTAGGACCGTGAATTTTTTAATTTTTTTCATACCAACCCCCAAAAGCAATAATACATATCTTTACCCTATACTCATATATAT
>JAESVK010000458.1:3932-21478 GCA_017140935.1 Hamamelis virginiana | reverse complement strand
TTTTATCGCTTGAATGAGATTTGAGATCTCTAAGCTCAGTACGTATTACAATCAGAAACTGCCCATAAATATTAAATAAGCTTTCATATTCCCAGAGTCCTCAAGTGATCTCCTGCATGAAAGAAGTTTCAAACCAGGAAGAAGTTGATAAATAGTGAATGGTTTTGTGCACAATCCAATGAGTTGTATAATGAAAACTAAAATTCCCTTAATTCATATTTTTACTAATTACAGTTATTAAAAACACATGCATCATGGAGAAATTCCAAGTAAGATATCAGCCTCTTTGATTTGTCGCATGTTTTTATAAATTAAAACCGTGCATAGAAACATGGACAAAACACAAATCCCTAATTTAACAAAGGAACCTCAATCCCCAAATTAACACAAAATCCCCAATCTTCAAGTCCAAACTTATCATTACACACCCCACTACAAGAATAATGGGCTACACCATTTTGTTAGACAAAAGACTAGTGTTGTTTAAAACCTTAGTTAAAAGGTATGAAAGACTAAGGTTTTTTAAAAACCTAGTTAAAAAATAAGAAAAGACTACTATTCCTAGGACCCTAGTCTTTTCTTACCTTTTAACTAGGGTTTTATAAAACACTGGTCTTTTATTACCAACAAAAGACTAATATTTTATAAAACCCTAGTTAAAAGGTAAGAAAAGACTAGAGTTTTTTAAATACCTAGTTAAATGATAAGAAAAGACTACTGTTCTTGAGACCCTAGTCTTAATTTTCACATGTCCGCGCCCCTTATTTTCATTTCCCTCCTTAATTTGCTGAAATCAATTCCAAATTATTGGTCTTCCTGGTACTCTCTAGTGAGTGTTCTTTTGGTTCTTTCACTTATTTGTTCGCAAAGTTTCAATTATTACGCTTATGTTTTCGACATAACGTTGAGATTTTATAGTTTCATAGTTTTGCTTTCAGGATAATTGTTGGGTATCCTGATGACTTGTTTTGTGTGCCTTCTCTTCTTTATTTGGCGAAAGATGGAATTTGTGCAGGTGTTATTTTGCTTTTAATTTTTTTCCCTGTAGAATTTGACATTATCTTAAAATTTGTGTTTGATTTGATTGGATGAAGGGGTTGACATGTGGCTACTGTCATGCTTTTGTTTTTTGATCCGGCTTTGCTTTGTAAATTGGGTGTTTGAATGAATTGGCTTGTTTCAACCAAAAAGAGAACAAAAGAAATCAAGAATTGGGCTTGTTGATAGTTGTGGGCGATTCTTGATCTGATGCTTTTATGGTCTTTAAGTGATTTTTTGAAGCTATTATGCTTTTATGCTTTTATGGTGGTGGTGGTGGTTTGGCTTGCTATTAATCAGACTATTAGATTAAATTCCTCTTCATGCTTTAGGGGGATGTAAAGTTTTCTTTGTGGATAATCATGTGCTTTGCAAAATTGATATTCTAACTTAGTATTGAAAAGACTCTTTCATTCTATTTATGATTGTAGCTTGTTTAATTCATTGCAGTCACTAGGGTTTTGCTTAATGACGGGGTTTATTCTCAAATACAATCAGTGTGCTCTTTTTTTTTGTCTAATTGTGGATCTTAGTTTCAATCAGACACTAACTTTTCCTTATTATATTTGTTAGCACGGTTTTAAGGTTTTTTATTTTTTTTTTTATTTTTTATCATAACTTGGCAATTAGTTGAAAGTTACTCTATCTGCAAACCCAACACCCCCCCCCCACCCCCTCTCTCGAGGCTTGAAATTAATTAAAGCATGGATCAGATTCCTCTATATGCTTTAGAGAAATGTATATTACATGGCTTATATTTGCTTTGCAAAAGTCATGCTTTTACACGGTTTTGGTTATTGATAGAGGTTTTCTTTCCATTGTGGTACTTGATGTTATTTATGTGGTCTTGTTAGTCTTGATATCTTGTCCAAATAGTTGCTTTTATTTTTAATTTTTTTTAGCATAGTCATATATATATATATATTGAACACATTTTTTGGATAGTGAAACATGACCTGACTATATTCCTTATTTGCAAACAATACTTTGTAGTGATGGGGGTTTCTTTAATGCCATCATGAGCTTTCCACAGAACTACCCAAACAGCCCTCCGACAGTACGTAAGGTTTACCTCTGAAATGTGGCATCCCATTGGTTAGTATATATTTTTTCATTTATATATATATATATACTAGGTAACTGATTGAGGGTTGCTGTCTAAACTACAGTTTATTCCGACGGGAGGGTTTGCATTTCAATTCTTCATCCCCCTGGTGAGGACCCTAATGTCTACGAGCTTCCAAGTGAGCGCTGGACTCCAGTCCATACGGTATGATCAAAACACATAGGTTGAATTATCTATTTGTTATTTCATTATAGATATTTTCTGGCCATTATAGATATTTATTTGTCATGCTATTTGGTATATATGTTCACCACTTTTTTGTAATGCGAAATCTTCGTGATAAAGTTTCGTGGGTTGCTAAGATCCGATAATATTGGCATTCAAACCCTCAAGTTGCGTTTGGTACGCGGGCTAGGAATCTCAAGCCTGGGAATGTCTAATCGGGGGGTTTGGGTTTGTAAACTTTGTAACCCCAAACCATTGTTTGGAATGTTGGGGTTTAGGATTAAGATGATTGGGCTTCAAGCCTGACCTGTGTTTGGTTGGACCATCAGGATTACAGCAATTATTTATGAGATTACAAAATTACCCTTCATTATATATATATATATATATATATAAAACAGAGGAGAACACAGACCGTGGGTCTTGAATGCAGGAGACTGGCGACGACTGGAATGGCGACATAGCAGCAGCGGCGGCGATTGGTGAAAGGGTTAGGGCTTCTCCTCTTCTTCCTCTTCTTCTTCTTCCTCTTCACGGCGGCTCCACGGCGACGGTCGATGGGCGACGCAGCGGGTCCACGGAGAACGGCGACGCAGCGGCTCCACGGCGACGGGCGACCGACGGCGACGCAGTGGGTCTTCTTCTTCTTCTTCTTCTTCTCTGGTACGCAGTGGGTCTTCTTGGTGGTCTTCTTCTTCTTCTTCTTCCATGGCTGTGCTGTGTATGTGGGATAGACATGGAAAAATAATTTGTTGCTTGTGATTTCGAGGGGTACGCTCGTCAATACGAAAACTCATAATTTGCAAACCCAGCTGAGATTTCTCAAACCCAATCTGAAAAGAGGTTTGGATTTCCCGTCGTTGGCAGTCTTTCTCACCCAGCAGGCTTCCCTTTTTTACCCCAAACCCACCATCCAAACAAAGGAATGTGAACCCCAAACCCAAACCCCCCAGTCAAAACCCCCTACCAAACGTACCCTCAGAGTGCAGACATTCTCATATTCTCTTAAGAGTTCCGGCCTCCACCTATACATATACCAATGTAATTGTGTTTAATTAATATTGTTAGAACTAGATGTTACAAATATTTCAAGGTTTGGCTCCTCTTGAAGTTACTAACTTCATTTTGCCACAAGGCACAGTAGTCCCCTCATATTAGCTAAGGAAAATGCTTTAAGTCCATAAAAATTGTGTCCATAAAAATGCTTAATCAGGGGCTGGGTATGGATACTTTTTTAGATTCGCTGATATATATAGTATGGTATGTTTAAGTCATTTGGATTTTTATACTGAGTTGTGAGTTGCTTAAAGCTTGGGGTGGTTTTCTTTATACTGAATAGAGTGTTATCTGATGCTTTTATGGTCTTTAAGTGATTGTTTGAAGCCTGGGTTGGTGGGGGTTATTTTTATATTATTGATCGAGGTTGCAGATGCTAAGGACAGCAACTGTCCTTCGTACATGCATATTATTACAGTTATATAAAAAATGGAATAATATAATTAAAGAAGGAAACTCGATCATTAACATATATTAACATTTTAATGTTAATAAGATTTTGGATTATCCTGCAGCCTGTAATGCCATGGTAATTTCAATTTGCATTCTATGTGACTGATTATCCGATGTCCATTAAGATGTATCCATTAAGATTTTGGATTTTGCAGATCTGACCTTGTGTACTTATAGTGCTTGCATACTATTGCAATATTATCTGCACCAACCATTTCTAACATATAGCAGTCAATTACTGTTGTTTACCTTACTGTTCTTAAAAAACACTTCTCGTACATGAGATTTGTCAATGAATGGTGGGCTCAATGAGCTTATTGTTGAACTCCAACATCAAGGTATGCTTTTACTGTAAATATCCCTTTAAAGTTATGTTTAGAGTTTTAACATATTTGTTTAATACCATCATTGCATTTAGAACAATTTTCCATTGAATAGTTCTATTGACTCAATGGTTCTCTTGGTATGTATCCAATATATATATATATATATATATATATAAACCAGGATTCTTATAGCTGAACTCAATAACCCAAATGGTTGGTGGGATATAAATCTTAAATATTAGAGGAATGAAATTCTAGCATGTCCTAATTGGAATTTAATCTAACATGGAACAGGATTTGTAATTGTCAGTAGACTTAGTAAAATAGTATAAAAGTAAATTAGTTTATGGGAAAGATGTATTAGAGCCACTAAACAGCTGATAGAGTCAAAATAGTCTCTTTTTAAGCAGTAGGTACTGTAGGTGTGGTGTTCTCAATCAAGAAGAGGAAGTCTGTGCTTGTTTTTTAACTTAGACATGGTTAATGCAGGAGATCTTATTTTTACTCTCATTCTTTACCCTCTAAAATGCCCAATTTTTATGCTGGAGGTTCTAAATTATACTTAAGATAGCTTGTGATTGTTGGTTGTTGATGATAACATGGCACATGAGACGTCATTTAAATGGGAAGTTGTGATAATATGATTTTAGAAGTGCTATAAACTGTTCTTTTAATAGGTGAATATATAGAATTGTTCCAAAAACAGACAAGATGTTGCCGAATTTTTATCTCAAAAAAGAAAATATTTCTTAGTACAAGTTAATTTAATTAAATTTTAATTGTTAATAGAAGTGTCCCCTTTGACAGTTTTTGTAGTAGTGCAGGTTTTCCTATTCCATCTAAGCTATCATTTTCCATTTCTTTGATATTCATTATAATTCTATAATTTTGTGTGATTTATTTATTATTTTCTTTATGTAGGTTTCCAATTAGGTCTACAACTCAACAAAAAATGGAGGACGAAACCAGCTTGCTTGCTGAGAAGAAGATGCATTCAAAGACTCATTATTAGAATTTAGTTTTGGAATAGAGGATGATTTGAATGTACCCATACAACAAGTATCTAGCATTCCAACATTAACTGTACCACTTTTAGTTAATTAATTATAAATCAATTAAGTTGAACATTTATTACATTTGTACGAATATTTTGTATTTTTCTTGGATAATTTTATTAATGATTTTTGCACTTTAATGGGTGGTTTGGAATGTGATTGGGTGTATATAAAGGTTACAGATCATATGTATGTAATATTGAAAACAAAATTGCAAAATACAAAAAATATTTTATTTTTTGTGGGTAAATCAAAGATGAAGGTTAAAAACCGTAGTCTTTTTGGTTTAAAACAGTAGTCGTTTTATGAAAGACAAGGCTTTGGCACCGTAGTCTTCTTATAAAATACTAGGGTTTAAAACCGTAGTCTTCTTATAAAAGACTAGGCTTTTAAATCGTAGTTGTTTCCTAAAAGACTAGGGTTTATAACCGTAGTCGTTTTATGAAAGACTAGGGTTTAAAACCGTTGTCTTCTTATAAAAGACTAGGGTTTTAAACCGTAGTTGTTTCCTAAAAGACTATGGTTTATAACCGTAGTCTTTTGTAAGAAAAGACTAAGGTTTAAAACCGTAGTTGAAGAAAAGACTACCACCCGCTTGACTACAGTTCCAAAACACTAGTCTTTAGCCTTTAAACCGTAGTCTTTTGTAAGAAAAGACTAAGGTTTAAAACCGTAGTTGAAGAAAAGACTACCACCCGCTTGACTACAGTTCCAAAACACTAGTCTTAACCCAAAGGCTAAGGTTTTGCACCTTAGTCGTAGGCATTTTTTGTAGTAGTGCCCATTAGTGGGAGACATGGAATTACGTGCATTAAATATTGATTTAATGTGTTGGGGATTGGGGATTATGTGTAAACCTGGGAATTCTGATGTAAAATAAAGGATTGGGGATTCTATATAAAATTTGAGATTTTGTATAAAACTAGGGATTGGAGATTATGTACAAAATTTAAAGTCAGTAAAATTTTGACTGTTTGAAGGGTATTTTGGTCAAAAAAAAAAACAGTGATAAGTTCGCTTTCTTAATTATTTTGGATCGGGTTAGTTCACATAATATTCTAAAAACTTAGGATTATTGACGTAAAATGCCCATCTTTCTAATAATGTGCAATGCAAATCAGGGCCATGAGATAAACAATTCCGAACACAAATTAGGGCAATGATAGAGCTTATTAAACCAATTTTTATTTAATTAATTGTTTTGTCATTTACTTTATAATAATAATAATAATGACTTACTACTAATCCTAAATAACTGTGGTTTATTTGCCTCAAAGTTTGGTGATGCCAAATGTGTTAAGATGCGTTCATAAATTCCTATATATGACTACCATCTCTCTAAGTGGAAAATGTGCTATGTATCTTCAGTTGATGATGAATGCTCTCTTCTTGATCCATTAATTTGTCATGTCTAGGTGACCAATGCTACCCACAAATAATTTTATCTTTCAGAATGTAGCATGCTATGCATATGAGAGTAGTTGCAAAAGTTAATTAAAACATGGAAGACAACCAAAAAAAAAAATGTGTGGAATATCAGAGCAAGAATAATGTTGAACTCACTCAATATGTCTTTAAATATGTACATATATATATATGTGTGTGTGTGCGCGCGCGCACGCAAAAAGCTATAAGTTGGTCTCAAAACTTGTTTTACATAAAAATGTTGTATAATCATGTACTTAGTGGAAGTGTAAGAGCTTGGAAACCTAGCTTGATGCTTTTAAAAATTAGATAATTAAGCTGATTAATCAATCAAGAATACCTTATGAACATGAATTTTTTAAGTTTTTAAATAAAATAAAAAAGATTGAGAAAAAGATTGAATTTTTTGAAGCACGTGTAAATAAAAAAAAGATTGAAAAAAGAAAAAAACAATTAGTTCAATAAATAAAATATTTCACTCAAGTAGTTTTTAAATCCGTAATTAGTTGCATTGCCTTTCTTCCCTTGTCCAATTTGAGATTGAGATCCTAAATTTTGAAACCAAGTCATATTGACCCATTTGAAACGTGATTTTAGAAGCATTTTATTACTTCAAATAATAATATTTACTATTAGAAACGACATAATAATTTAAAAAAGGGGAATTTGGTCAAAGGTCCTCATTTGTAACATTTTCATGCAAAAAGTCTCCTAAAAAAAATATTTCATGCCAAAAATCCCGACCCGTAGTTCACTATCCCGGACCCTAAAGTTCACTACACAGAAACCCCAGTTCACTACGCCGGATCCCGAAGTTCACTACGCCGGAACTCGAGTTCACTACGTCGGAATCATAACTCACTACATTGGAAATGCATTTCACAATGCCGGAAAATGCATTTTATTACGACGAAAACTCATTTCACTACACTGAGATTCCAAGTTTACTAAGCCAAGACCAGATTTCACTACGCCCAGGGAAAAGAATTAATTTTCTTCTTTCTTTTTCTTACATTTTTCCAGCCACCAAACAAAAATAAGAAATTTTTTTTTTTTGTTTTTTCCTACGTTTCCACAACTAGAAACCAAGAAAAAAAATAAAAGAGGAAAAAGACAAAAAAGAGAGAGAGAAACAGAAACAGAAAGAGTGAGAAAGAGAAAGAGAGGAAGACCTAGATTGAAGAAAAAGGAAGACAAAGAAAGAAACTGCACAGAAAAAAGCAATAAGAAAGAGGAAAACAAAGAAAGAGATGCATGAGAGAGAGAGAGGAGAGAGAGAATGAGAGAGAGGAAGTTACAAATCAAATTCAGCCACTTAAATACATACTGACAATTTCGGGAAAAAAAAAACCCACAGTTGCAAAGCAATAGCACCGGTGAGAAGAGAGTTTAGGGAAGAGAGATCAACCAAATCGGTGTGGCTATGCAACTTACCGATGTCGACATAAAGTAAAGAAGAAGCAGCAACAACAGTAGTTGCAGATCAGCCGACCAGTTGAAGCATTTGTGGATTAGCGACAATGATCTCATCGTTGCTTCTCTGTCCGATACTTTCTCCGACGAATCCAGATCTGATGCAGGCTCTTTGATCCCCCCAACGACGAACATTGTTGACCCCTACTCGAAGCTTCAATTGCTCTTCAATAGAGTAGACGGTGACGGTTGGCAGGAAAGATCACGATTTCAGCTCTTCGAATAGTGATTATTCGGCACAATTTCCGGCGCAATATTGATGATTTTCCACACTGATGAGCTTAACGTCGGCAATCCAAGGTTGAGTTTGTCGGCATCAGGGAGAAACTTAGGTAGATTCTGCAGAGAAAGAGAGAGAGCGATGAAGGGAAATAGAGAAAGATAGGAAGATAGAGATGGAGGAGAGAGAACATGACAGAAGATGAAAAATGGGAGAATGAGGAGGAAAAGGGCATCGGGAAGGAGACTGGGAATTTAAGGGCAATTATGTCCATTGAATAAATAGGTTTTAAAAAATTAGGATCTTAGGTAGTAAAATTGTATTACTTAGAACTTTTCAAAGTATAAAAAATAAAATAAATAAAATAAATGTGGGAGGACTTTAGCGAATAAATTAGTTTAGAATAGGACTTTCAGCCAAATATCTGTTTAAAAAAATCCAAATAACTCCATGAAATTTTGATCTCTACACCTCATAGCAAAAAAAAAAAAAAAAAAAAAAAAAAACTCATTTGATACCCTAATTAAGCTTTTTTCTCAATTTGCTTCTCTTACCCGTCTTTTCTTTCAACCTTTCTCCTTCCCCATTTCATGCAATCGCATACAACTTACCTACATTGTGGTTTTGTTTCAATTTAAGGATGGTTTTAGGGTGAGGGAGGTCAAAATGAAGCTCCAAGATGATGAGAACAGTGAAAATATGTGTTTTTTAAAGTTTTTTGCGTTTCTTCTTTTAAAAAAAAAAATTGCAACACATTCAGTCGGTTGCAGAACCGAACATTTTACATATGATCGGTGGAATCCAATCGAACAAATGCACAATGTTTGGTTTTGGTAATAATTAAACATATGCAAAATGGTCAGTTTTGTTCCATCAAACATGTTGCATTTTTGTGAAGTCCATTTTTGTGAACATATGCAACATGTTAGATCGTGCATCACAGAGAATTCCAAGTAAGATATCAGCCTCTTTGATTTGTCGCATGTTTTTATAAATTAAAACCGTGCATAGAAACATGGATAGAACACAAATTTCAAATTATGGAAATAAGGAAAAAAAGAAAAAGAAACATAACCTCTATAAATTTAAGATGGAACGTGACAGCATCAATATTTTTTAATTCAGAATGTTAATTTTTAGTAACCCTTTTCACACTCATAATGCATCAATCTTTATAAGGCATTTTACGTCAATAATACTAAGTTTTCAGAATATTACATGAACGAATCCAATCTAAAAAAAATATATATGTAAATATTTTTTTTGGACAAAAATACCCTTATGTAGACAAAATAATAATCATTTTACCAAGTAAACCGTCAAAAAGTCAAAAAATATCCAAGTTTTGTTAACAATCGGCCAATACTGCTCTAAATCCCCAATTTAATATATAATCACCAATCCCCAAAAATGAACGGAATCCCCAATTTAACAAAGGAACCTCAATCCCTAAATTAACACAGAATCCCCAATCCCCAATCCCCAAGTCCAAACTCATCATTGCACACCCATTAGTGGGGGGACATGGAATGACGTGCATTAAATATTGATTTGATGTGTTGAGGATTGGGGATTTTGTATAAACTTGGGAATTCTACTGTAAAATAAAGGATTGGGGATTCTGTATAAAATTGGAGATTCTATGTAAAATTAGGGATTGAGGATTATGTGCAAAATTAAAAGTCAAAGTAAAATTTTGACCGTTTGAAGGATATTTTGGTCCCAAAAAAAAGTGATAAGTTCGCTTTCATAATTATTTTGGGTTGGGTTCGTTCACATAATATTCCGAAAACTTAAGATTATTGAAGTAAAATGCCCATCTTTCTAATAATGTGCAATGCGAATCAAGGCCATGAGATAAACAATTCCGAACACAAATTAGGGCCACGATAGAGCTTATTAAACCATTTTTTATTTAATTGATTGTTTTGATATCACGTAATTTTGAACTTGTCATTTACTTTATAATAATAATAATAATGACTTACTACTAATCCTAAATAACTGTGGTTTATTTGCCCCAAAGTTGGTGATGCCAAATGTATTAAGATGCATCATAAAATTCCTATATATGGCTACCATCTCTCTAAGTGGAAAATGTGCTATGTTCTTCGGTTGATGATGAATGCTCTCTTGTTGATCCATTAATTTGCCATGTCTAGGTGACCAATGCTTCCCACAAATAGTTTTATCTTTCAGAATGTAGCATGCTATGCATGTGAGAGTAGTTACAAAAGTTAATTAAAACATGGAAGATAACCAAAAAAAAATGTGTGGAATTTTAGAGCAAGAATAATGTTGAACTCACTCAATATGTCTTTAAATAGGTACATATATATGCTAAAAAGCTATAAGTTGGTCTCAAAACTTGTTTTACATAAAAATGTTGTATAATCCTGCACTTAGGGGGCGTTTGGTTGCCTGTAAAGAGCTATGTAATGTAATCTCAAATTAAATCATGTTTGGAGCGTCATGGTGCGGATGTAATCCACTTTACGGGTGTAATCTACCATGAAGAAAGGCTGTAAAATGGATTGCGGTCTTCAATCAATGTATTCCGGGTAATGTAATGTAATATACTTTACAGTCAATTAAATTACATAGCTATCCAAACGCACTTCTGGGTAATGTAATGTTATTCCGGGTAATGTAATGTAATCTACTTTACAGTCAATTAAATTACATGGCTATCCAAACGCATTTCTGGGTAATGTAATGTAATCTGACTTCACATTCCCTACTCATCCAAACAAGTGGGATGTAATTTGGAATGTAATTTAAATTACCAATGTAATCAAATTACACTGTAATCTACTTTACAGTCAATTAAATTACATTACATTACAGGCAACCAAACGCCCCCTTAATGGAAGCGTAAGAGCAAGGAAACCTAGCTTGATGCTTTTAAAAATTAGATAAGCTGATTAATCAATCAAGAACACCTTATGAACATGAATTTTTTAAGTTCATAAACGAGGCTTTCATAAATTTATTTGATACATCAAAACTCCAAGGTTTAGAAGCACGTGTAAATAAATAAAAAAGAAAAAAAAAACAATTATTTCAATAAATAAAATATTTCACACAAGTAGTTTTTAAATCCGTAATTAGTTGCATTGCCTTTCTTCCCATGTCCAATTTGAGATTGAGATCCTTAATTTTGAAACTAAGTCATATTGACCCATTTGCAAAGTTATTTCAGAAGCATTTTTTTACTTCAAATAATAATGTTTATTACTAGAAAGGACAAAATAATTTTAAAAAGGGGAATTTAGTCAAAGGTCCTCATTTATAAAATTTTCATGCAAAAAATCGTCTCAATAAATCTTTCATGCCAAAAGGAATTAGACAAAAATACCCTTCCTTCTCCAAACAACATTTAATACCAACTCGTAGTTCACTATCCCGGATCCTGAAGTTCACTACACCGAAACCTTAGTTCACTGCGTCGGACCCTGGAATTCAATAAGCTGGAACCCGAGTTCCCTAAGCCGGAATTACAATTCACTACATTGGAAATGTTTTTCACTATGCTCGGAAAATGCATTTTTTTACGACGGAAACTCGTTTCACTATGCTGGGATCCCAAGTTTACTAAGCTAGGACATGATTTCACTATGCCCGGGAAAAAAATTAGTTTCTTTCTTTCTTTTTCTTACATTGTTCCAGCCACCAAACAAAAAGAAGAAATTTTTTTTTTTTTTTTAATTTTTCCCAAATTTCCCAAACCCAAAAACAAGAAAAAAAAAAAAAAAAGAGAGAGAGAGAGAGAGAGACACAGAAAGTGAGAAAGAGAGAGAGAGGAAGACGAAGAGAAAAGAAAAAAGAAGACAGAGAAAGAAACTACATAGAAAAAAGCAAGAAGAAAGAAGAAGACTGAGAAAGAGATGCATGAGAAATGGATGAGAGAGAGAGAGAGAGAGAGATGAAGTTACAAATCAAAATCAACCACTTAAATACATAATGACAATTTCGAGGTAAAAAAAAAAAAACTCACAGTTGCAGAGCAATAGCACCAGTGAGGAGAGAGGTGGGGGAAGAGAGATCAATCAGATCGATGTGGCTATGCAACTGACCGGTGTCGACATAAGGCAAGAAGAAGCAGCAGCAATTGTAGTTGCAGATCGGCCGACGAATCGAAGCATTTGCACATCAGCGGTAATGATCTCATCGTTGCTTTTCCGTCCGACACTTTCTCCGACGAATCCAGATCTGATGTAGGCTCTTCGATCCCCCCAACGTCGAAGATGGTTGACTCCCTACTCGAAGCTTCAATTGCTCTTCAATGGAGTAGATGGTGAGGGTTGGCAAAAAAGATGACGATTTCAGCTCTTCGAATGGTGATTCTTCGGCACAAGAAATGTAAGCTAGGATACAAACATTATTATTTAATTAGCTCTCTTGAATTTATTTATTTGTTGTTCTAATTACAAAGTGGTGGTAGGATCCAACCTAGTAGCCCAATGGGATCATTTGAGTAAGCATTGATTCTTGCGAGCTATGTTAGTAATGGGGTGCATAAGGAGCTGATGCATAAAATTAGACTTGGACACGAATAATTTATTCATCTTAATTTCAGATATATAGCTAGGCATATAATGAAGAAAAGGAAAGGTACTTAAATTTATTATTGGAGTACCGACATGAAACATGAACTTACCGGAAAATTGATCAGATCGCCAAAATGGATATGGGTTGCCATTCGGTTTGATCCTAAACAGGTAAAACAGATAGATGTGATGTAATTAATATCAAACAAATTATGCACAAAATGAACCGAATCTTGAATAAAACCAATTAACCAACCTCATTATAAATTTTACTCAATACGAATAGATGGTATGTGCTTAATCTTATACCAATCCTCCCCACCATTGCTCTCAATTCTAGTAGTAAATTGTGTTTCCATAGCTTTTAGTCTCAATTCTTGGAGAGTTGTGATATGCTGCAATCCATCTGGGATCATCTTCAAATCAGAACAATAATTTAACACCAGCTTTTTAAGGTTCTGCATTGCACCCTCTTCCACTTCCCAAAATACAAGTTCATGGAGCCAGGAAAGCTCCAATTGTTGAAGCTCTCGAAATCCTCCGGAAGAGCAAACCATTTTTTTTCCCTTGTAAGCATTGTATGATAATCTCAGGATCCTTAAATTTGGCAGCTTCTCTAGTGTTGGGAAAGGGTCTTCCTCTAGTTCACACCACCTCAAGGTGAGCATAGTGAGATTTGGTGGAAATTCATGGACTTCTAAAAGCTTTCCTGCAAATTTTCCTTCCAAACACAGATTATAAAGATGCCTGTTATTTGAAAATTGCATCATTGTTGGTAACCTATCTACATCCCCTCTCACAGTTATTGATTTCAGCTTCAAGAGTTCAAGTCTATCCAACTTGACAAGCCAATTGAACAATGCTTCTTGTTGTGAAGATAATTTACCCAAAACCATCAACTCCTTCAGATGCAGAGACTTATCTAGCCCACAATTTATCGGGGTCAGTTCATCTATATATAACCCCCTAACCGATCGAAGGTTTATTAAATCAAAAGTGCTGGTGCTATTACTTACTAGCGGATCCTTGATTTTCCAAGCGGTATCTGTAATTCGACTATTATTCATATACAAATGCCGCAACTGTTGAAGTTTCCAAATTTGGAGATAAAAAACACTATTATTACAATATTTGACATCTAGGGTTTGGAGGTTCCTCAGTTTGCCCAAGGAAGAAGGAAGACTACTAGAATTTGTATGTCTTAGACCTAAATACCTTAAATGAATTAGTTGACCAAGTGCCTCCGGTATCTTAGGTTTTACCACACCTTGTAAATCAAGCACCCTGAGCAATCTAAAACCCATATTTCGAATACCATTTTGAAGAAACTTCGCTATTATACTCTTTAAGGGCTAAATAGGAGCGAATGTGATCAGTGGATGATGGGCATTTGTCGATGGTGTTGTGTGAAGCAAGTCGACGGATGTTCACTTTTTCTGGTGATGTAGAGCCTTCATTGGTTGATATCAATTCTCCGATCCCATAAATATGAAAAAAATTATTCTCCTTGGCTTTCGACAATGCAAGATCTCGTAAAAGATCATGCATACGACATGTCTTCAGCTTACCATCTAACCTCCTCCCGGCTACTTGGATCATGCTTCTATCTATCAGCTCTTCTATGTAATCTTCTGCTACATCTTCAAGCGATTCATCATCTCTATGTTGCACAAGTCCCTCGGCAAGCCACAACCCTATCAATCTCCTTGTGCTGATTTTGTAGTCTTCGGGGAAAAGACCAAGGTAAATAAAGCAGGGTTTCAAGTAACGGGGCAAGTCAATATAGCTCAAGGCCAAAATATCCAAACAATTTGATTGATCTTGTTCGAGTTGCCAACTAACTTTTTCATACACTTTATACCACACATCATACCTCACTTGTTTGCTTGACAACACACCTCCTAAAACCACAATCGCCAGAGGCAAACGACCACATTTGTTCACAATTTTTTTCCCAAGATCCACCAAATTTTGGGCACAATTACTTTTCTCTATGCCAACTGTCTTCAAAAACAATTCCAAACTGTTCTCTTCACTCAGCAGCTCTAGTTCATGTAGAGAACTGTTCCTGTCAGCTTGCACTTGCAATGCAACCTCACTTTTACGAGTTGTTAGTAACACTCTGCTTCCATTTTTCGTGTTCGGGAATGCTACTTTTACCTCATTCCAGGCTTGAACATCCCATACATCATCCATGACTATTAAATACTTCTTTTCTTTTAACACGTCAAACAGTCTGCCTGCCGTCTGTTCAATGTTTAAGTTGTCTGCTGATGTATTCATAATTACTTGCTTCCATATGTCCTCCAAAAGTCCTTTGGCACTATGCACTTGAGAAACATTAATCCAAACCCGACAGCCGAAATGATGAATGACATCTTTGTTATTATAAACTTTTTTTGCAAGAGTTGTTTTACCGAGACCTCCCATACCAACTGTTAGACTTTTGGGGTGGGCTTTGGCCCAATCCATATCCGCCCATTGTAGGCAGGAGGTCCAACCTGATTTGAATTCCCATTTGGATGGGATAGGGATAAGTCCCTTATTCAAATCAGGTTCTAATCCTATTGATGATAGGGATAAGTCCCTTATCAGATAGACTCTAATCCTATTAGAGTGAGATATGGGATAAGTCCCATATTTTGAACTACAACTCCATTATTATTATAAGGGGGCAGCCATGTAGGTAAAATACACACGTGAGTTCTTCCTCCCAACTCTCACTCTCTCACTAGAACTCTCTCTTGGGTTATCACCATTGGAGCTCTCCTTGGATGTGGGTTCGTGAACGGATTGGGTATAGCTCATTGTGGTTATACTCTAGACTGCGAGGATCAGAGGAACGTGCACAGAGGCTCGTAACAACAGGACGTTCTACTCCGCATCGGGTTTATTCCGCATTAAGGTTAGTGACCTTCATTACCCGATATCTATTGATTGTATATGTGCTATATGTGATGCATGAACACTTGCACAAACATCCAACACCTACAATTGAAACAACCCTTCGGTTTAAGTTGTCTTCAAGTAACCGCAATTTTAGCTTCTCTAAATCTTCCTCCAGACCAATCACTTCATGGAAACTTTTGTGGTTCTTAGGTTTCCCTATCGTGATTGGTAATTCATTCATCAAGTAAATTATATTAGTCATCCCGATCAACATTTAACACCGTTGAGGTTCTGTTACTAACATGAAGTTTCTCAGTCATTTTTTGAAATTATAGAAAATTACCGTGACACTTAAAGAACGATAAAATGTCAGTTTTTTTCATAGACAGTTTTCTCAGAATCCAACCGTTGGATCACTGTGATTTTTGGCTGACATGACATACGTAACAGGAGTATCTAATCCAACGATCAATTTTTCAAAATAGATGTCTCAACTATCCCAATGATAAGTGAACCGTATTTATCCAAATGGGTTCTGGACCCCAATATACTACAAGCATGCCAAAAAATATTATTCCTATGTATACAGACTATTAAAATTTTTCACAGTCTGTATCTCATAAATCGACCGTCATATCACTGTGATTTTTGGCATGCCTGTAGTACATAGGAATAATATTCAATCCAACGGTTGGTTTTTCAAAACACCTGATTTACATTTGCCAAAAGGCCAAATAAAAAAAAAATCCGCACCATACATGATCTGCAGCCAAACCAAAGTCCTCTAGATGAGGCTGCAGTCAGCAGATAAGACTACCTTTATGATTGGGTACAGCTGGCCGGCTGTGGAGGTTGATGTTTGGTGTTTAAAGTTTTTCTTCTTTTCTTCTTCAATAATGTATTATATCATTTTGCCCGAAATTAAAAAAAATAAAAAAAGAACAAAAAAGAACAAAAAAAACTTTAAGAAAAAGGAAAATTCTTCTATGATACTGATATCCAATTTTTGAATCACAAAAGTGAAAATGGATATGGATTACGATAGAGATGCTCCAATGGTGTCATATTCATGTTGGAATTTTGGTAGGAAAATGAGGGAGATGACAATGTGACAAGAAATTGATTCAGCAATTTGGCTCAATTTATTTTATGCATATGGCCGGATATGCATCACCATTGGAGCACCCAAATTGCTATCCATATATATCTACAAAAAATGAAATTTTTTTTTTTGTTTGATGACGAGGGTGTCCGAGCCACTTACACGCACCTCGGCTAATCCATCGGGTGACTGCAATATCCTACTAACCACAGACACCGGGTAATACGTAAGGCAAATACCCAGGATAGGTGGCCCAGGAGACTCGAAACGGGGACTTCGAACTTGGTACGCTGAAGTCCAACCATCTAAGCTACCCTTCTGGATTACAAAAAATGAATTTGCATATGAGTGCATATACCATTGGAGATGGCCTTAGTAGGTTCCACATGTAAAGTGAGCACTGCCAGCACCCTTTCACATATTATTTAGGGTATGCTTATATAATATTTCACATATTATTTAGCATATTAAATCTCTATTATGAAGGACCTATGACTGAATGACCTAATAGAAAATTGCTACTTAATTCACCCACATATTTCTTTCATCTTTCACCATCCATCTCGTATGTACAAATCATCTATATGGTCTTGAAAAAAAAATAAAAATATTATTTTTATTGATGTGAACAATCCATCATTGGCCTTAATATTGTGGTATTTCTTCCA
>JAESVK010000457.1:69391-104945 GCA_017140935.1 Hamamelis virginiana | reverse complement strand
TCTTAATAAAGGAGGGATGATTTTATTGAAAAAGGAAAAACAAGAGTCCTATTCTACAATCCTATGGAAAGAAAGCATAGAAATCCTACAAGCTATCATCTGATGGGAGTGAATCTTCCGCGACCGAGTCTTCAACTCGAGGCTCATACTCAAGGCTCCAGTTGGTCAATGGGCTGGTGGTATCTTCAATGAGGTGGATAGGATCGGGTTCATGAACATGTTCTTCGATGCAGGCGGTCTCTTTGAACATAGCCCCTATGGCGACTTCATCGATATGGTCGACCCAGTCAAACTCTGTACGCTCTTCGGCTGTGATGGTAGTTGGAGAGAGAGGTAGTGGAGTGTTGAAGAAGATTTCAAACCCAGGAACTCTGGCTTTCTGATCTTCAAGGTAAATGGGCTCGGGGAACCCGCAATAAGGGAAATCATCCCCTTCTTTGACAAATGCCCCATTCAGAGTAGGCCGGTAAGGTTTCAGAGTGAGATTAGGGACTCGTCCCTCATCTTTGGCCAACTGTCTTTCTCTTCTTTTCTGTGCCACCTCTTTTCTGTCAACTTCGGTACTTTGATAGCCCAACTCGAAAAGGTAGATTGCTGAGGGATACTCGATGGGACCAGGTGTGCCTTGATGACGACGACCTAAGCCCATTCCTAGAAAAAAAAAACCCATATTTTTCATGATCTGGCCTACTTGCATATTCTCATACGGACTACAATCTAGCACCATCTTCTCTTTACATCCAGATTCAACCTCTACACGCTGTATGTATTCAAAACCTGTCAATGGTACTTCTTCGATCTCTGGCTTGATCTCACAGATAGGTACACTGGTAGGAGTGATCTCAGAATCTCCCTTCAATGTCACCACTGAGCCTTTGTTGGGAAACTTAACTTTTTGATGGAGGGAATAAGGCACAACCCCAATTGGATGGATCCACGGTCTACCAAGTAAAAGGTTGAAACAAGCAGATACGTCTAGTACTTGGAAATTGACTTGGAACTCTGCAGGCCCAATAGCTAGAGATAAAGTGTCTAGGCCCACTACTTCTCTTCTAGTGTTGTCATATGCTCTCACGGTTTGCCCTGATGGTTTAAATTCTGACGGTTCGATGCCCAAGGAAGTGGCAGTGCTGAGAGGAAATACGTTCAAGGCTGACCCATTATCTATCAATACTGTAGGAATTCTCTTGCCCATAGTATCCACCGTGACATACAAAGCTTGTAAATAATGAGGTCCTTTATTTGGAAGGTCTAACTCGGTGAAGGATATTGACTGCCCATGCTGAACTGGACTGACTAGACTGACTAAACCCTCAGGTGAAGTATCAATGGGAATCTGAACATGGTTGAGTAGTGCTTGAACGTAAAATGATGTGTGCGCATGAGATTCCCAAGCGTAGGAGTCCTATGGTCGACAAGCAATGAAACTAGGGAGTACCTAGGTCATATCCACAGGGAGTGGAATAGGCTCTAGCGATTCTTAGGTTATGCTACCCAATGAATGCAAAACCAAGTGTAAAATATGGAGTTTTGATTGATTATTGTGGTTTGTGCCAAATTAATGGCAATGGTTTGATATGAAAACTTGTAAATGGAAGAGAGGATGGGTTCTATGGGTTCATTCCTTCCTAACCTAGGTTAAGTGGTTTCTCAAACAATACACATTCAATAATCCATGTGACCTATGGTTTTGAATGGAAGAATTTAACAATACTAGCTCAAGAGAATAAAATATATAATGGGATGCACTTTACTACTCATTTTGATATTTTCACAAACACATGGAATGCATATGTGCTCATCACCAAAATACAACATCTTACCGGTCATATTTTGGTCATGAATATGAATCCATATGGTTTCAAAAGAGAAGAGATTAGAAGAAGCTACATTCCTTTATCATTGAAGCTTTGAGACAAGAAACCACATTTACCTAAGGTTTTGGAGAGGAACTTCACCATAAAACCCTCATTGGGTGTTTAGCTAGCCATCAAGAAAGAGAAAAACACCAAACACAACAATAAATGCTGAAAAAGAGTAAATGCTATATATTAAATGAACCAAATGAAGTGTACCATACAACCTGGAGATTAAAATGGAGAAAAACAACCTATACTAAGGATTACAGAGTAAGAACAACAAGATCAACCAAGAAACTAAGCTACTCTATGTAGGAAATGCAAGAAACCCTAGAAAACAAGAGAAAACCCTAAAAACTAAGCTAACCCTAAGACAAACTAAGTTAAGAACAAAAAGAGAGTGTGTCTATCAGCTCAAAATGCACATTAAATACCCCCCAAAAGGGTATCAGACATAGGGGCCAAAAGTCAAGTGAATCCTTGCATTTAGAACAATTTACAAATGGCCCGGAGGATTTCCCGAACAAGGGTACCGGTACCCCTCTATGCTGGGACAGGTATCTATCTTCTCTGCACAATGGGTACCGGTACCCATTGGAGGGGTACCGGTACCTCCCTTGCTGAATGCTCAGAAATTGCTTCTTTTTGCACACCAAGCCTCCTCGCTTCAGCTTTGCTTCTCCCGGATGATTAAATGAGCTTGAGAAACCGCTCCAAAGGTGCTCGGTCCTCCTTTGCACTGGAATAGAGAGAATGACTTGCTTGGGGGAAGCTTTGACGAGGAATGCGAATGCACTTGCTTGCCTTAATCGCCAGATGAAAACCTTTGAAATTCATCGAATACCTCTAAAAGATGGATTTAGCACCATGCAACCTGCAAGTGCTCAAAAAGAATGAAAGAATCAAATGCACCAGAATTAAGTCGAACTAGGGCTCAAGAGCAGGTAAAATGTACAAAAAGACGGGTAAAAATGGGAGAATTTATGTGCTAAACAAGTAGCCTGAGTACTGTCTGCCTGTGCTTTTGAGAAGCCATTAAAAGTCCTCAGATGGTGATATTGGCTTTAGTACGCTTAAGCTGTTTCAGTATCTCTTCCTCTTCTTCTTGAACTTCGGTGCGTTGAGATCTCTCTAACTCTCCCAAAGGATTGTCGGATTCCAAGTTGGTAGGCTTAAAATGTCGACCTCCTCTAGTAACATGGTTAACATCTTCCTCATCACTAGCCCAAATATCTGCTATTTCCTCTGGCGTGTTCATCAAATCTTCCCACTCTATGATATCAATCTCATTCTCTGACCCATCATCTATGGTAGACTCGGCGGAAGTCGAATTTGATCCGAAATACTGGGTGACCCCTGGTTGCCTTGGATTGACGGTTCGATAATGGGTATCCCCATTCATATGGATGACCTTGGTTGTGAAATACTTCTTAAAGATGCTCTGGCTAGCTTTCTCAAAACAAATGAGGTTTGGATCTTCGGGTTCAACCTGAGCCACGGGAATGTCTTCTTTAAGGGAGTCAGGGTTATCACCCCAACCAGAAGGAACAATGGGTTTTTCAGAGATGGGCTTTTCAAAGGTGGGCTTCTCCATCTTAGGGTAAAGGATATAGAAATCGAACTTCCCACTAGGTTCCCCTAACAGGCCTACTTCAGGATCTCCGGCCTCATATCTTTTTCGTAACTCCCATTGGCTAGTCCCAGTCTTGGAGAAGGCTTTCTTGGTTCTAGCTTTAGATCTAATGGGTTCAATCTTTGTAATCTTAGCTTCACAAGAATCTTCAGGGCAGAAAACGTAGAAACTAAACCTCCCATTTCTTTTTGTCAACAAATCCACACAAGGATCTCTAGCTTCAAATCTTTCTTTGAGAGCCCACTGACTAGTACTATTCTTCGATGACTGATCCACTTTGCGAGGCTCGGGAAGCCCATTCGAACTAAAACTCAGGAATATATCTTTCTCAAACTGTCTCCATGAACGATAAAGTCCCCTTGGGCTAGTGAAGGGTTGAGGGATTTCAATCAGACCTTGATCAATGAACCCTTGTACTATATTCCGCAATGTATCACAAGATTCCGTGTTGTGGCTAGAAGTGGCATGGTATAGGCAGTAAAGCTTTTTGGATTTTGGCTTGTATGGGGAATGAGCCCACGGGCTTGACAGTGATGAAACATTTCAATTATAGAAGTAGGGAATGAAGGGTAAGGGCGGATAGGCTCACAGTGGACATAAGGGTCGGCATGGATAACATTGATATTTGCGGGTGGTGGGACTGCATGGGTAAGAAGTGGATTTTTGGTGACATTGGGTTGGGAAGGTGGGGAAATGGTTTTGTTATCTATGAGGTCTTGGATTTCATGGCGAAGACGGAAGCAACGATTGGTAGTATGGCCTTTGGATTGATGGAAATGGCAGTATTCATTTTCATTGTAGTTCTTGGATAATGGGTTAGGTGTAAGTCTGGGTTCTAGAGGTTGGAGCAAGCCTCGAGCTTTTAACTTCTCGAAGACTTTTTGCAATGGCATATAGAGCTCGGTGAATTTTCTGGATGGTTTATTTCCTAAGGAAAAGGGTTGGGTAAATGGAGCAGGCTGAGATATGGCATTGACTTCGGTAGCCTTCCCATTGATGACAGGTCGGCGGTTCTTATAGGGTTCATCAGTTCGGAGAGCTCCATCAGCTAGAGCGTCTCTTACTTGGGTACCAGCAGCAAACAAGGCTCGAAAATTTGGGAGATATTGGAAAAACATGTGCTTGTGATAAACTGGGAGCAAGTTCTTTACTATCATCCGGATTTGTTCTTCTTCCTCAGGGCGATTAGCCATTTTAGAAGCCTTGGCTCTCCAGTGGGTGAGGAAAGCAAAGAAAGTTTCCCTTAATTCCTATTTAGTAGTCTCCAAGCCCCTCCTAGTGACATCAACTTTTGTGTTATACCGGTAATGATTGCTAAACTCAGTGCATACACCCTTCCAGGTCATCATTCTAGATTCATCGAATGACAGAAACCACTTCAGAGCGGATCCAGCCAGTGTCTCATGGAACATTTGGGCTAGCAGATCATCATCAACCCCTCGTGGGTGCATAGCCCTTACGTACATCTTCAGATGGGTCTTAGGACAACTCATTCCATCAAACTTCTCTAACTCGGACATTCTAAAATGAGTGGGCATACGGGCCTTGGGGAACAGAGACAATGACGACATGTCCACTAGATCATCAGACTTCCTAATTCCTTTCAAGGCTTTTTCCAGGGCTTCCACCTTACTACTCAACAATATGGGCTCAGTGGAAAAGAAAGCAGGGGTCTTGGGCTTGGACTCTTTATCCAGGTCAATAGGGTGAACAAATTCTGTTCCGGGCCTAGTGGGCTTAATGATTGTTTTAGGCCTAAGGAAACATTCCTCTTCATCGACATTCTCAAACAAGGGATTAGTACGGGCTCGCACCTTATCCTCATCTTCTTTCTTGTGAACTAACTCTTGGACCACTTTTGAGAGTGCCTCAATCTTCTCATCAGTTGTCTTTCCAATTGGTCCCAATGGCGATAGGGGTATGATCCTCATTACTAGACATCTTTAAATCGACAGGTAGACCCTTAAATAACCGACCGCTAGAATCACGACGCCAAGCAAGAATGCTGGGAAAGGGAAAAGGTTTGAATCAACTAAGAGCTTCCAGTATGAAAAGAGATGAATAAGGACAATCTCACATGCTCACAAAAGTATAGGCCTAAAGTCTACAGATCAACCTTCACATTCTATCTTATGAAAAATGGGCCTAAGGCCTGAGTACGAATCTCCTTCTCATAGCTCACAGCTCACATCTCAATCTTATCACAGGCTTATATCTTCTATCCAATTGACATGGGCCTAAATCCCAAACTTACAGCGGATCTAAACCTTTTATCCAAAGGACATGGACCAAAAGCCCACTTCTCATATCTCACGTCTCACGTCTTCTCCTAAGACTCACAAATCAAGACTATTATTTGGGCAGCATAACACTACCACAGGCCTAAGCTCATGAACCTATAGGGTACTAGCCTTCATTAGGTACCTTGACTCTTTGAGGATACATTCCTTAAGAGTTTAGGGCATTTCATAAAGGTTTAGTCCTACAGATCCTGGTCCTAGTGGTTCTACACAATTCACAATCATGGCTCAGACAAAACCGGGGGTAAAATTCGGCAGCATAACATTACAATAGTGTGCTAAAAAGTAACGTAGGGTATGTGTCCTGCAGAGACAATCTATATGGACTAACGCAAAGAGTAGGCTGAGTGTCCCTTACTCGCTCGGTCCAATCGATATACCTAACCACATGTGACATCAGGAATGTCGCGTGGGTCCAACAGTACGTGATTGGTCCGTTTGATATACCCGAGGGTACTTGACAAGAAGGGTGATGGCTTTCGCATACATGGAATCTAAGAATCAAAGAGACCGGGCCCAGGGCTAGGCTCATCGTTGGCTATAGCATACAACGTCCTAAACATGCAGAGTCAATGCGCACACAATGCAAGAATTAAAGTCACACAGTCATACAAATGCAAGTGGTTGATTTAATTAAATTAAGAAATTGAAAAGCCCAAAAATAATCAATTGGAGTTTAGCCCTCGACATCTCCAGCGGAGTCGCCAGTCTGTGAACCAACCAACCTGAATCGGGAGGCCTCTCGTTCACTTTTTTGGGGGTGTTTCTTGAGTGAATTGTGGATGATGTTTATCCGTCTCGATTTATCCTTCTCTATTATCCACATTTATCATTATCTATTATCCACTCAAGATTGGGTTTTTTGAAAAAGGATGAGAGTTTATAAAAAACTAGGAGTCGCCACCTTATTTTTAGGGAACAAAGAAACCACAAAAAGAGTTTATTTTCAATAAAACATTGACCCCATATTTTGGAAAAGCATGGTCTTTTGAATCAAAGTTGGATTCGGGGGCTAGGTTACGAAATTATAAGGTTCCAAGGAACTCCTTGTAGACACCCATTTCGCCCTAATTAAAGGTCTCCTAATTAAATTTGGGTTTTTATCAAAATCTTTTCAAAACAATCCTATTTATCTAATCAATCACAATATATGAATATTAATATATAGTAATAATAATATGTAGTACAAAAGTATACACAATCCTAAGGATCTTAGGAGACTAGAAGTCAACCTAAGATTGGACTTGCGTCCTATTGACTGCCTACGTACCTTATCAATTACTTTACAAAGATCAAAGTCCACGTAGTTCGATTACCCTAGGATTCACCTATTGTAATAAACCACATAATCGTAGAAATTCTATCTTATCTTGGACTCTAGCTTCGAGAGTTTGAGTTTGATCAAAACACTTGTTATGAGAGATGGAATTTCATTCCATTTTGAATTCTTTCAAAATCACTTTTTAGAATTATTCTCGAAGTAGAATCCTAGGTAAAATAGAACTCTATTCTTATTGTAATTCTTACAACAAAGAAGAGTTATAGGTGGAGCCAAGTGGCTCCCCTAACCTAGAGTCCCTAACTACATCCTAAAATAATCTAAACAACCTAAAATAGTAAAATAATGCATGCTGGAATTTCTGGAAAAATAGATAAAAATGTATAAAAGATTGTAAACAATGCATGAAAATGGCCTAAATGCAATCTAAGTTATCTATGGGAACCTAGGCATGTTTCTAAGTTGATTTAAGCCTAAAAAATGAGTTTTAATGCACTTTTAGGTCACTTTAAACCCATGGACAGATTTGAAAGTGATCAAAAAGTGTATTTAAAACCCTAAAAACAATGAATAAAAATAGTAAAAGAATGCACTAAATGCAACCTAATATGCATATTAAAACTACCATCATACATAGTATTTAACCACAAGGGAAGGGACTCACCTTTGCATGCTCCCTCGAACATATTTTTATATATTAATCAAACATCCCAAATGATAAAAAATAAACTATGATGAGAATAATATTAATACTAAACTTAGATAGATTAACAACCTAATATGAACAACACAAATCCATCCTAAAAATACTAGCATATGATTTATTTTACATAAACTAACCTAACTTGATTACTAACTTAAAAGACTTAAACATGCATGAATCTAATCCTAAATAACTAATCCTAACATGGTATGACTAAAGAAGAATAAAAGAAAAGAAATATGCATACATAGTAAAAATAAATTAGCCTATCATGCATACTAAAAGAATATAGAACCTATACTATGCATGCTAATAATAAACTATATCCTATGCATACTAACAATGAACTAAACCCTATGCATAAAAACCTAACCTAGCATGATTAAAGAAGAAGAAGAAGAGGAAGAAAACAAAACTACGAACCTCTTTCTCTGCCTCCTTGCTTCAAGCCCTCTCCCCAAGCTCCAAGCCTTCTCCTCAAGCTCCAAGGACTCCAAGGACCTCAAGGACTCTAAAACTTAAGCTAGAGTGCTATGGGGGAAGCTTGTGCAATTGCTCAAGCCTCTACTCTCCAAGCTAGCTCTTTAAAGCTTATTCTGTCTGTTAAAACTGATTTCAGGGCCCTCTATTTATAGGGAGGCCTGAGTTTGATCAATGGCTGGTTTGAATCCTTTAGGAATGATCCAAAGGTTCAAAATCAGTCTTCCAAGGTGTTTATACTCATCCAAAAGTCCCTATGGCCGAACTGGACACATAGCAGGGCTTGGAAGAGTCCTGGCGGGAAAAAAACTCTGAAATATGCATTTTTTGGCAAAAAGGGTCGACGACTATCCACTCAAGGATGGTTGGCCATCCTTCATGGATGGTTGGCAGTCCCTAGGTGGACGGCCATCGATCCTCCATGCTATTTTTGGCCTATGTGGGCCTAACTCGGCCCGTTTCGTCCTGGTTTCGGCTTTTTTCGGCTTTTCGGACCCGTTTTAAGTCCAAATTTGACGATTCAAGCGACGAAATGATCGTGATTCGATTTTTCATGTTTTAAGAAGTGTTTGAAGTGAAAATGCATTGACCGAGGTCAAAGGTTTATGGAAAAGTAGACCGATTAGTTGTTTAGGGCCTGCCGGGCCTAAATTAGGATTTTGAAATTTGCTAATCGATTGCTTTCGAAATCATTTCTTCTTCTCAAAACAAGTTTTAAAATGTTTTAGGAAAGTGTTTTGAAACCTTTGAAGGCTTTGGTTTGATAAAAATATCGAATCCTAGTCGCTTTCGGTTGAAACTCTAATCTGGGCTTTGAAAGGGCCTTTCGAGCTTCAAGAGCCAATCATGAGCCAGAATGCTTCACAGATCTTTTCATTGATCAAATTAACTACTAAACACACTTTACATATCTATGCCAAAGCTTCGAGACCATTCGAGACAAAATCGACAGTCATTCAGAGCTTTTGTGATTCAAAGGACCAAACTGCCCTTCAGTCACAAAAAGGCCTTATTTTTTATCAAGCCTGGCTCGGATTGCCATGAAATTTTGCAGGGATATTCCTAGACTCTCTAAAAACCTAATGCAAAAAGAACCGACTCAATCTGACCTAAAAACCTACATGTGATAATGACATCTACCTAATTACCCACAAAGGGTAAAACTGGGAACTTAGGGTTTTAACACCCTATTTCACTTTTAATCACAGGCAACCATTCATGACCATACTCATGGTCAAAAAATAATGTCTACAGCAGCCGCCCATCAAGGAGAGCACAAAGAGAGACACTCTCTCTTCACGTTCTGTCATAGAAGGAATACGGTAGAAGGCTTGGAGAGCTTAAGCAGTGTTCTACAGTTCGTGATTCATTGAGATCAATCTAGACAGATCTCAAAGGTACGGATTCTTCTCTTTATGTTAATGGATTCGAATTTTTTTTTTTTTTGTGGCATAATCTATAAGCACTATCACGGGTTCATGGGATTTTCGCTCCCAGCAATTGGTATCAGAGCTTCGCGTGATACTGTTTATGGATTAATTCTAGTTTAATATGAATATATGAATCCATATCTGCCATGGGTAGAACGTAGGGTGTGCTAACCTTTGTTTTGCAACGTTCTGTCCCGCTATTATGGTCACATGAATGTATGACTTTTTGTGTGGATGAATGCATTTTATTTTATATACTGGTTTTGTGTGATGGTTTTAATCACATTAGGTTGTATAAATTAATGCGGTTTTGCGTGATGGTCTTATCACACTAGTTGTATTTTTTTTGTTGCTATTTATTTTCATCGTAGCATTATGTGAACTCCTAAATGGAGGCATAGGATTAATGTATCCGAAGGTTACTGTTCCGAAGAGGAGATCATGGCAGCACAGAGTATACAGTAGCGGCACAGACTATACAGTGGCGCAGTTCATGGTGATCCAGATTAGGATTTTTACCTTGATACAGCGGCGCGGATCATGGCGATGTAGATTAGGGTTCTTCAAAACTAACCTTAATGTAACGATGCAGATTTCGTTTAGGTTTTGGAGGCGCTGCCCCCAAACCCCCGCTTGGGGCGCTACCCCCGAACCCCAGCTGGGGGTGCTGCCCCCTAGGCCCCTGTAACCTGACCGGGTAGGTTGAACCTCGCTGGGGCGCTGCGCCAGACCCCAACTACTTATTCGAAGTGGCTACATTGGTTACTTGGTGTCATGGTGGATCTAGACTCCTTATTGCTTCATATTTGAAGACTGACCATAATAGTTGGGCTTTATCATATCTGTTATGATTATTTATCTTATTGTTATCTTTTTTAATTGTTTAATTGTTTGATAACATGGATATTGTCTGTTATGGTTTTATGTTTAATTATATAGATTAAAAATCACAATTTTGGATTATAAATGTAAAACTAGATAATAAAATTAATTCCCATGTTTTAATAAAAATTATTTTTCAAAGGGAATTTATTTTTCAAAGGGAATTAGAATTTTATTAGGTTCATGTTTATTAGTTGCTAATTTTGTAATTTTTAATTTATTTAGAATTAAACATATATTTTTAAAACCCTCATTCTTTACAAATAACTAAGTGGGTGATTATTAAGTATAAATCTCATGGTCTCCATCACTAGTTTATAAGTGATGCAATTAATTAGTGTGTTGGTCTTGGTGCCTTCCACCCTATCGGACTAATTAATTAGTGGATTCACAAGTATAAACTTCCTTAGGAATAATTCTAGTAATTGTTAATGTGAATCACTTCTCCATCTGAGGGATTCATTATGGAATAATAGATCTAGAATTAAGTGATGGTATACACTTAGCTATAAATAATAGTATCCTCTCCATCTGAGTCACTGCTATTATTTATAGGACCAAAGCTAAGTCAGCTATTTAATTTTGTTTGGCATTTTTCGTTGCCTAGATAACAAGATTAATAGGACTTGGCCTGTCTGGACAAATGGCGGATAGTAGACAACCTCCCATCGAGGCATGCTATTCACGATGTATCAAGCTACTGGCGAATTCTTTTAAAAATTTGGTAGAGGGAACCAAAATTTTAAAATGGAATTCAAAGTTTTTTAAGCTCTTCATAATTTGTTATAATTATGTGATTCTCAGGTTTTTAAAATGGCTTTCAACCCACTTGCCGTCATTCTCAAGGAAAACAAACTTGATGGAACTAATTATTTTGATTGGAAAAGAAATTTGGATATTGTACTGACTGCTGAAGAGTACAAGTTTGTGCTCACAGATGTTTGCCCGCAGAAACCTGATAAAGGGGCAACCGAACAGGAAGCCAAGCCTCATCAGAAGTGGATTAAGGCTGATGAGATGGCGCGATGTTACATTCTGACTTCTATGTTGAATGTTTTTGCAACATCAGCATCAATCTATGTCCACTGCCTATGACATGATGTATAATCTCAAAGAAATGTTTGGGAATTAAACTCGTGCTGCTAGGCAAACTGCTATGAAACATCTGTTGACCACTAACATGGCTGAAGGGACCCCAATTAGGGATTATGTTCTGAAGATGATCGGTCTTCTGAATAAACTAGAGATCCTTGGATCTGATATTGATGGGGATACCCAGGTCGATATCATTCTCCAATCGCTGCCTGATTCTTTTAAGCAATTATGCCTAAACTATAACATGAATGATCTTCATTATTCATTGGCACAACTGCTTAAAGAACTCATGTCCGTCGAGGGCCTTGTCAAGAAGCTAGCTACTGCTCTAGTGACTGAAAAAGGTTATACTTCTAAGCCGAAAGGTAACTGGAAAAAGAAAAAGGTTCAGAAACGGGATAAAGTTCCTCAGGCAGTTCATGGGCCTCAGGGTGGAGTGAAAAAGCCCAAGGGCAAGTGTTTTCACTGCAAGCAGCCAGGGCATTGGAAGAAGAAGTGTCCAGTTTATCTCAGCAAAATGAACAACCAAGGTAAATCTTATTCACTAGTTGTTGAGACATGTTTAGCGGTATTATCTACCAGTACTTTGTGTGTAGATACGGGAGCCACTAACCATGTTTGCAATTCTTTGCAGGAGTTCTGGGAAACCAGGCAGCTTAGTGATGGGGAGATTTATCTTCATATGGGCAATGCTACAAAAGTGGCAACAGTTGCAGTTGGAGATTTTTATTTAAATTTTGGTAGAGACAGAATTTTAATATTAAAGGATTGTATTTATGTTCCTTCCATTATAAGGAATTTGGTTTTAGTTTCTAGCTTGGTTAAAGATGGATATTCTATTTATTTTGATAATTTAGTGACTATTAAATTTAATAAAAGTTTATCTGTTCTGGTTCATTGGTAGATGATCTTTATAATATTAATCATGTCTCTCCAACACTGCTTAATGAATTGAATAACACTAATAGTTTACCATGTAAAAGAAAAAAACCTTCTGAAATGAACCAAACCTATCTTTAGCACTTACACTTAGGTCATATTAATCTAAAACGGATTTCAAGACTGGTTCAAAATGGACCATTAGGTTCATTGGAAGTAGAGGCACTTACAGTCTGTGAATTCTATTTAGAAGGTAAGATAACCAAGCGGCCTTTTTCGGCCAAAGGCTATAAAGCCAAAGAGCAATTGGAATTGGTTCACTCTTATTTGTGTGGACCCATGACTATCTGATCGCTTCAGAAAACAAGGGAGATTATTCCTTGTTAGTGATCAAGATTAATATATTTATAAAACCGCATGATTGTTAATCTCAATTCAATTGTAACTAGTGAGCACGGGTGTCGAACCACTTGGAAATGCAGGTTTATAATAAAAGACTATTAGAATTAATTAAAGTGAAAGAATAATGTCAAATTAACTTGGTGGTGAAAAGTGCTCCGATTGGGTCGAAGCAAAAATACCGAATTTTAATAAAGCTGGTTAAAAACATGATTAATTTAGTGGAATGAGCGGAACTTGGGTGAGAAGCCCATTGAATATCAATTATACAACTTATATTATAAAATCCTCAATATAGTAATTATGTATGGTGGTTCTTCCAACTACAAGAAGGAAGTCCCAAAAAGATTATGAATACAGGATCGGCAGGTTTATCCTTGAAAAGAATGGAATATCGCTATCCACCTTAAATGGGGATAAAGCATGCTGGTTTGTATTCATACCAATAAGTACCATTGCATAATTATATAATTGTAATCACAGATGTACAATTATATGATATTATATTTAGCAATAGCGTGCGGTAAAACCTTCACAACTATGCAATCACATAATACAAATAAAGGGATGTTTATAAAATAGAATTGCATAAAGAATCCAACTTCATCCTCACCCAAGCTTGGAGTATTAGCTACACATCAATGGAGGAGAATATCCTTTATCCATTACAAGCTCTAAGGGTTCACGGGATGGAAAAAGTAAAATAAAAGCAGTAAGTAAATGACTGAAGAAATAAGAAAAAAGTGACTGAAATAAATAGAGAAAATGGCAGAAATAAATAAATAAAAGGGCTGAAATAAATAAAGAAAATGGCGAAAGTAAATAAAGAAAAGGACTTAAGTAAATAAAGAAAATGACAATAAAAGTAAAGAACAATTCTCAAGTGAGAATTGAGCCATGCATTAAAAAGGAAAATTGCAGAAAATTAAAGTACTGAAAGTAAAGACTGTATAATTAAAGAACAATCCTCAAGTGAGAATTAAGCCAGGCATTAAAGGAAAAATTGCAGAAAAGTAGAAATTGCTGAAAAAGTAAACTACCGAATAAAAAGCAGAATTGAACTGTAACATGAAGTCTATTAAAAATAACAGAGTAATGATTCAGAGCAAAAGTCTTGAACCCTCTTTAAGTCGCCTTTACACGTGTATATATAGAAATAAAATGTAAAAGATGAAAATGCCCTTGAAAATATCCCAAAATATTAAAGACAGCATCAGCCGCCTAAGGTCTATCGATAGCGAAGAGGCGCTATCGATAGTACCTCTATCGATAGCTAAAAGCTGGCTATCGATAGACATGAGTTCCTTTGCTTTGCATGTGCAGAAATTCTCTGCAGACTTATCGTACTTAGCTTTGATCCTTTCTTGATTTGTGACGATACTCAGGGATTCATTGGCGTCGACTTCGATTTATACAATCTGCACAGATTTCTTGAAACAGAGAATTTAACCCATTTGAACAGATCTTATGCAAAATGATATTATTATACAATTATTTATATAAGAGAACACAGTAATACCATCATTTGAGAGCATGATTGTGATACAATCACTATCCAGGATAGAGGTGGCTTTGAGTACTTCATAACATTCATTGATGACTACTCAAGGTATGGATACATTTATTTGATGCGCCGTAAGTCCGAAGCTTTTGAGAAATTCAAAGAGTATAGGGCGGAAATGGAGAAGCATCTGAGTAAATGTATAAAGACACTACGATCTAATCATGGTGGCGAGTACCTCTTAGGAGAGTTTACTGATTACTTATCAGTATAAGGGATTACATCCCAGTTGACTGCACTTCGTATGCCACAACAAAATGGTGAAGCAGAAAGAAGGAACATGACTCTTATGGATATGGTGAGATCTATGATGAGTTATTCATATTTACCTGATTCATTCTAGGGATATGCACTTGAAATAGCAGCATATATTCTGAACTTGGTACCAACTAAGTCAGTACCTACTACTCCCACAGAACTTTGGACTGGGCGTAAGCCGAGTCCAAGACATGTTCGGAGTTGGGGTAGTCCATCACATGTGCTGAAAGGGAAAACAAATAAGTTGGAATCGAGGACAGAAGTTTGTTTGTTTGTTGGGTATCCTAGAGGAACGAAAGGTGGTTTATTTTATAGTCCAAAGGATCAGAAGGTCATTATTAGCACCAATACCCGATTCTTAGAAGAAGACTATGTAATGAACCACAAGCCCAGAAATATAATTGTTTTAGAAGAATTAAGAGGAGATAAATCGGTACAAACTTCTTCTATACCAGTAGTACAAGAACTAGCACCACAAGAAAGTGTCTTCGACATCCCATTGCCTCGTCGTAGTGGGAGGATTGTTAAGACTCGTGCTGATTCTGAACCAACTCCTGCTGTTCCTATCAACATACCAGCTTCAAAGCCAGAGCAGTATGTTCATGATGGTACACAAGGGTCAGTATCAGCACAGCGTGCCACTGATAGTGCACAACCACAGGTAGTGTCTCGTCGTAGTGAGAGGGTTATTCGTCGACCCCATCGGTATACGTTCTTGGGAGAGTCTTATGACAGGGTCCCTGATGAACTAGATACCGATCCCTATAACTACAACGAAGCACTCCAAGATAAAGACGCAAAACTTTGGCCAAAGGCTATGAAATCTGAAATGGAGTCCATATACTCTAATCAGGTCTGGGATCTTATAGAACCACTCTAATGGATAAAACCCATTGGATGCAAGTGGATTTATAAGAAAAAGATAAGAGCAGACAGGAAGGTTGAAACCGTCAAGGCTAGGCTTGTTGCGAAAGGATTCACTCAGGAAGAAGGGATCGATTATGAGGAGACCTTTTCGCCGGTAGCCATGCTTAAGTCTATCCGGATTCTCTTATCCATTGCAACTCATTTCAATTACAAAATTTGGCAAATGGACGTTAAGACAGCTTTCCTTAATGGGAATCTTGACGAGTGCATTTATATGATGCAACCAGAAGGTTTTATAGCAAACGGTCAAGAGCACATGTTGTGCAAACTTAAGAGATCCATTTATGGACTTTAGCAAGCGTCTAGGTCTTGGAATACTCGTTTTGATCAGGCTGTTAAATCTTATGGTTTTGATCAAAATCTTGATAAGTCCTATGTGTACAAGAAGTGTCATGGAAGTGTGGTGGTGTTCTTAGTACTATATGTGGATGATATCTTGCTCATTGGAAACAATGTGAGGTATTATCTTCTGTTAAGGTATGGTTATCCAGCCAATTCGATATGAAGGACTTGGGAGAAGATATTCACATCCTTGGGATTAAGCTTTTGCGAGATCGCAAGCAAAGGATGTTGGGTTAATCACAAGCTACTTATATCGATATGATTCTTGCCCGTTTTAGCATGCAAGATTCCAAGAAAGGGTTTCTCCTTTTTAGGCATGGAATCACTCTATCCAAGGATCAGTGTCCCAAAACACCTAATGAGATAGAGAAGATAAATGTGGTTCCTTATGCATCAACAGTAGGAAGCCTCATGTATGCAATGCTTTACACTAGACCTGACATCTGTTTTGCTGTAGGCATGGTTAACAGATATCAGTCTAACCCTGGACAAGAACATTGGACTGCGGTAAAACACATTCTCAAGTACTTGAAAAAGACTAGAGATTATATGTTGGTTTACCATGCAGATAGTCTAATACCTTTTGGGTACACAGGCTCAGACTTCTAGTCAAATAAAGATTCCAGAAAGTCAACCTCGAGATATGTGTTTACCCTAGGAGGTGGAGCCATAAGTTGGAGGAACATCAAGCAATCTTGTATTGCTGATTCCACCATGGAAGCCGAATATGTGGCAACCTCTGAGGCAGCCAAGAGGCAGTTTGGCTCAGAAACTTCCTATTGGATCTAGGAGTGGTTCCTTCAGTACAATCGGCTATTACACTTTACTGTGATAATAGTGGAGCAGTTTCCAACTCAAAGGAACCTAGGGCTCACAAGAGGGGAAAGCATATCGAGCGTAAGTATCATCTGATAAGAGATATTGTGCATAGAGGTGATGTAGTGTTGACCAAGATTGCATCGGCAGAAAACCTAGCAGATCCTTTTACCAAAAGCTTACCAGCTAGGACTTTTGATAGTCATGTAAAGGGAATGGGATTGAGATGTGTGGCATCATGGCTTTAAGTCTAAGTGGGATATTGTTGGGGATATATACTAAAAGCTATGCTTTTATGTACTAAACCTAAGTATTTATTTATTAATGAATTATGATATTGTATTTTAAAAGAGAATCTGTATGAGCTATGTTTACATTATATTATCTTTTAATGTTATGCATGTGTGTCTTTTATTCTACATAGTAGATGATCTGGTGTGTAGAATTCGGCTTACACACAGAGGATCAGATTATCAGTTCCTGTAGAATATAAGCTTATTGTTCTGTAGACATCCATTTTTGACCATAAGTATGGTTATTAAAGGTTGCCTGTGATTTGAGGTGTAATAAGGTGTTAAAACCCTAAGTTGCCAGTTTTACCCTTGTGAGCAGTTAATTAGAGGTCATTATCGCATGTAGGTTTTTAGGTTAGATTGAGTCGGTTATTTTTGCATTTAGTTTTTAAAGAGTCTAGGAATGTCCCTACTAAATTTCACGGTATTCTGAGCTAGGCTTGATAGAAAATAAGGTCTTTTGTGACTTGAAGAGCAGCACTGTCCTTTGGATCACAAAAACTCTGAATGACTATCGACCTTGTCCTGGATAGACTCGAGGCTTTGGCATGGATATTTAGGGTTTGTTTGGTAGCTAATTTGATCAGTGGCAAGATCCATATAGCCTCTGGGCTTATGTTTGGCTTTTAAGGCTCAAAAGGCCCTTTCAAGCTCATATTAGGATTTCAACCGGGAATGACCGGGATTCGATCTTTTTATCAAACCAAAGCCTTCAAAGGCTTTAAAACACTTTCTTAAAATGTTTTAAAACTTGTTTCGAGAAGAAGAAATGATTTTGAGAGCGATTGGTTAGCAAATTTCAAAACCCTAAACAGCTAATCAATTGACTTTTTTCTTTTTCCCAAAAATTTAACTTTGATCAATGCATTTTCACTTCAAATACTTCTTAAAACATGAAGAATCGAATCACGATCGTTTTGGCGCTTGAATCGTCAAATTTGAACTTAAAACGGGCCTGAAAAGCAGAAAAAAAAAAAAAAAAAAACAAAACAAAACAAAACAAAACAAAACAAAACCGGGTCGAAATGGACTGAGATAGGCCCACATAGGGCAAATTAGGGGTGGAGGCTCGATGACCATCCACCTAGGGATGGCCAACCGTCCATGAGGGAAGGCCAGTCGTCCCAGGGTGGATGGTCACCCTAGCCAATTGTCTAAAGCTGCTATTTTTCAAAGTTTTGATTTCCTGTGACTTTGCCAAGTGTCTAGCTCGGCCTTAGGGATCTGGGACGAATTTGGAGACCTTTGAGACTGGTTTAGGACCCTTGGATCATTCCTAAGAGATTCAATGTGAGCCATTGATCAATTTGAAGCTTCCCTATAAATACAAGGCCCTGAAATCAATTTTAAAAGACACACACAAGGCATTTAGAGAGCCAAATTGGAAGAGTAAAGCCTTGAGGCATTACACCAGCCCCTTTAGCAACCTTAGCTACATCTTTGAAGTCTTTGGAGTTTGAAGAAGAAGCTAGAAGCAAAGGTGAAGAAGGCAAAAAAGGTTAGTGCACTTAATCATTGTGTTTGTTTTGATAAGTTACATAAAAGTTTGCATATCTCCTCTTCTTCTTCTTCTCTTTGATTCTTCTTCTGTGTCCATACTATGCTAGGAATGGATACTTAGGTTGAATATTCATAGGTTAAGAGTAAGGGATTAATGGTTTAATGCATATAGGTTAGGAGTTGGTTTTATGCATATTATTTTCTGTTTTATATAGGAATGCATATTTAGGTAAAACTTGAGTCTTTTTGGATTGATAGGATGAGTATGAGTCTTGAGTATTGTGTTATGTTTGATTCTGTTAGCCCTATGGCTTCAATCATATTTTGGTAAATGCTTGATCCCACATTGTTATATGATTTTGATGATAACAAACATTGTGTTATGATTATGCATATGAATACTCATTGAACATATTGATATATGTCAAACCTTTCAAAAGGTTTTGTGGCTTATCTATTTTATTAAATGGATGTATTGGCTAACTTTGTTGAACAATTGTTTATCTGATGTTTCTTGCCTATTCTTCATGCTTATAAGAAACAGGTTTTGAGCCTTTCAACAAAGATGAACAATTCAACATTGCTTGAAGCAACCATGAAGCTCATGCTCTCCAAGTGTGTCCCCATGTGAATATGGATAGTCATATATTCACTAAGGATCATGAAGAGAACCATTCAAAGATGAAGTCTTGCTCAAGCCTATCTCAAGCCAATCATGAAGCCTAGCACAAGCCAAGTTCAAGTCTTTCTTTGAAGATCTCAAGTGTGAAGACTTTGTTTGTATCTTGTGTGAGTGTTTAGGCATTATATTTGTGAATCTCTCATTTAGGTTTGAACTACATTGGTTCTCTTTTGGTCAAAAGTTAATTTAAGCTCATAGTGAACTATATGGATCCAAAGGTCAAAATGATTTTAAACTTGTTATTTTGGCTTAAACATCTTTTGGGATACATCGTTGAATCTGCCAAAACTTGTGTGAACAAGTGGTTCTGTTGAGCATTTGTTTAAACTTTTGTAAATGGCTATTTTTGAGTAAGTTTTACTCAAACAGTCGACTATTTGTTCAAGACAGTCGACTGTCTGAGTAAAACAGTCGACTGTTTGGTCGACTGTTTGAGACAGTAGCTTTGTTTTACGATCACAAAACCCCTAGTCGACTAACAATCCTTTCCTAGTCGACTAACCGAGCCCTGAACTCAATAACGGCTAGTTTTTGACAAACCTAAACGGCTCTAATTTGCTTTCTAACAACCATATCTTTTAGGGGATCTATAAATACTCATCTTATGAGTCTTAAACAAGCTAATGATCATAATCAATCATACACAAACTTAGTCTACATCATTCTTGTGTGATTTATTCATTTTGATTCATCATTCTCTCTTGAGCCATTGAATAGTTATTAATCTTTGAGAGATATTAGTGAGAGCTTCATTATTGTACATCTTCTACTCATTAAGGAGTGTTCTTTATTGTACTTAAACCTCATATTGTAATCTTGTGAGTTGTAAGGGTTGACTGAATCCCTTGTAGGTGAGAATCTACCACCTTGAAAGTAGATTGTGGGTGAGTGTCTTCCACCTTTGAAAGAAGGCAACTTGTAAAGGTTTCTCCACCTTGAAGGAGTGATCCATAGTGGATTGTGGAATCCTCAAGACGGAGCTCTTGAGGCGTGGACGTAGGCGGAGACCAAACCACGTTAATCCTTGTGTTTGAATCTCTCTAACTCTACTCTTGCATTTCAATTCATATACTTGCTATATTAATTGTTATTCAATTTATACTTGTTGTATCATTTGATATATTGTGATTCAAACTTTGTATTCCGCTGAATTTAATTGAACCATATTTTTTATTTGGTAATTATTTTGAAAAGTTTGCTATACCTTTA
Source organism: Hamamelis virginiana (assembly GCA_017140935.1). Classification (NCBI taxonomy): domain Eukaryota; kingdom Viridiplantae; phylum Streptophyta; class Magnoliopsida; order Saxifragales; family Hamamelidaceae; genus Hamamelis; species Hamamelis virginiana. The sequence goes on along the minus strand of JAESVK010000457.1, from coordinate 84,418 downwards.
TTCACCCCCTCTAGAGGTATATACTTGGTCGCCCCACGGCGAGGGAGGTTAATTCCTCGCCACGCGCCAAGATTTAAAAGTATTTATAAAGACCACACTCAACGGAAATTTAACCTCAATTCGTAGAGTCAGGATGAGTGCGGGTCGTCCACAGAGAACGTTTGTTAATTCGAATAGGTAGTCAAAAAGAGGTCTATTCTAGTGAGAGTTGGTTTCAAAGATTGGTTGGTTGTTCAAATTCCTAATTAAAAAATTAGGAAAACAAATAAACTAAATTAAAATAAAAAATTAAAAATGGAGAATAGCAATGGGGTTGGATTGGATTAGGGCAAGTAGGCACCATTTGTAATAGGAAATGCTATTGAAATGTGGGATAATGGAAACCCAAACTACAAGATTAGGTTATCCAAAAAGATATGAATGATCAAGTGTATAACGATTAATCATAAGCCATAAACTATCAAAATCTTAACGATAATGCATAACCTATGCTAACAATCAAACCACCATTAACTCAATCATTCATCAAAGTGAATACCACTTGTATTTGTATGCAATAGCAATCACAGAAAACTAAAACATATTGAGATAAAGACGGTTTAAAGTACAAGGCTCTCAAATACAAGTCTATCCCAACATTTAATAACATTAATTACAAAATGGTGACTAAAAACCTCACCAAAATCCTTCTCCAAACCCCATCACCAAGTGACCTAGCCGCCCATGCAATAGATCGGCGATCCTTGAGCGCTCTTCCACCACATAGTTCGATCATAAGCCATTTAGACTAGATTTAGAAGTGTTTGGATGGCAAGAAAATGCTAAGAAAATCCTAGAAAATCCTGAAGAGAAGGCTGCCCCAAAAGGGGGGGCTTCCCCCACACTCTACTCCCAAATCTGCCCCAAGGCATGCTATTTATACTCCCCCAAAACCTTAGGGAGTCAAAAGACTCTTAAGCCCTTCAAAAACAAGCTATTTACAAGGAAAAGACTCAGATTCGTCAAATTTATGACTTCTCTATCGATAGCGGGTCATTCACCTATCGATAGAGAAGTCGAACAAATGAAATCGCCAGACAGAATGCGTCACCTATCGATAGGTAAATGACCTCTATTGATAGTCGTGTCTATGTAACTTTTCATGAGCCTCCCCAATTCAAAAACTAGACTTCCCAAGCTTTCTAACGATAGGTCGCACGTCAAAATCGGAGTCCGGATGAGGGAGATATGACCATTTGAAGTTGGAAGTTTTCGTCGGGAAAAAACTGCACAACTCCAAAAGTCTCCAAATGGCTTCAAGCACTTTTCTTTCAACTTTAGCACATTAAATCCATCTCAAACCATCCTCCTATCATGCAATCCTCCTTGAACCAAGCTCCTACGAATTGGGGTTAATTCCTACAAAAAGCACAAAACACACATTAACACTAAAATAAACTAACAAAGCACAAATATTAAACTAAAATGCTAAAATAGGGCAGCAAAATGCATAGAAAAGAGACAAAATCGTAGAACGATCAATACTTGGGCCAACAGATTCTATCATTCCCATTGATCATGCTTAATGCTTGGAGTGTTATATGACTTGTGTTCGAGGGAGCATGCAAAGGTAAGATTCTTCCCTTGTGTTAAATTAATAGTTTTAAGGATGATATTTGGTTATTTTGAATAGTTTTGCATATAGGATTTTAGTCCATTGTTTTAACATGCATGTTAGTGTAGACATCCATTTTTGACCATGAGTATGGTCATGAATGGTTACCTGTGATTAGAAATAAAATAGGGTGTCAAATCCCTAAATTGCCAGTTTTACCCTTTGTGGGTAATTAGGTAGAGGTCATTATCGCATGTAGGTTTTTAAGTCAGATTGAGTCGATTCTTTTTTCATTAGGTTTTTAGAGAGTCTAGGAACATCCCCGCAAAATTTCATGGCATTCCGAGCAAGGCTTGATAGAAAATAAGGTCTTTTGTGACTGAAGGGCAGTTTTGTCCTTTGAATCACAAAAGCCTTGAATGATTGTCGATCTTGTCTTGAATGGTCTCGAGACTTTGGCATAGATATTTAAAGTGTGTTTGGTAGCTAAGTTGATCAGTGGCAAGGTCTGTAGAGCCTTCTGGCTCATGATTGGCTCTTAAGGCCCAAAAGACCCTTTTAAAGCCCAAATTAGGGTTTCGACTAGAAGAGACCGGGATTCAATATTTTTATCAAACCAAAGCCTTCAAAGGCTTCAAAACACTTTCCTAAAACATTTTAAAACTTGTTTTAAGAAGAATAAATGATTTTGAAAGCAATCGGTTAGCAAATTTCAAAACCCTAATTTGGGCCCGGCAGGCCCTAAATAGCTAATCGGCTGACTTTTCCCTAAAAATTTGACTTTGGTCAATTCATTTTCACTTCAAACACTTCTTAAAACATGGAGAATCGAATCACGATCATGTCGGCGCTTGAATCATTGAATTTGGACTTGAAACGGGCCCGAAAAGCCAAAAACAGCCGAGACGGGTCGAGAGAGGCCCAAAACGGGTCAAAATTGGGCTGAAGCATGGATGACCATCCATCCCCGGACGGTTGGCCGTCCCTAGGGGACGGTTGGCCGTCCTAGGGTGGACGGTCATCGATGCCCAATGCCCAGATTCGCCCAATTTCAATCTTTTGAGTGTTTTAAGGTTTTGGGACTCTTCCAATGGCTATCTAACTCAGCTAGGAGGGTTTGGTTTCACCTTGGAGACCTTGGAAGACACATTTAGGGCCCTTGGATTATTCCTTAGGGTTTTAATGTGGACCATTGATCAATTTGGAGCTTTCCTATATATACAACACTTAGGAATAGGTTTAGAGGAAGCTAACTTTACATTGGAGACTTGGAGGCACTTGTAGCAGCCCTCTACACCATATCCACGAATTTGGAGGCCACTAAAGGTTGAAGAAGAAGGCTAGAAGCAAGGAAGAAGAAGGCTAAAGGTTAGTTTCATACCCCATTGTGTTTAGATTTCAATTCTACATAACATCGTTTGATTTTGGAATCTTCTGCACAGTTGCATGTTTAGGATTCTTTTTCTTCTCTTCTTCTCTTTTTCCATGTCTATGTCATGTTAGGAATGAATGCTTAAGTTAGGTACTTATAGGTTAGAAATAAAAAGTTAATTGTTATTGCATGATAGGATTAATTAGTATGCATGATAGGCTTTAAATAGTATACATGTTAGTGGATGATTTCTAATATATAGTATGTATTTCTTATGTTATTCAATGATATGATTTTATATGAGGATACATAAAATATATGCTTAATGTTAGAAATCTTAGTTTAGTGTGCATATTTGAGTATGATAGTTGCTTTTTTTTATTTGAATATATGATTACATGGGTTTTATTACTTACCATAATGCATGGTTCTTTATGAGAATAGATGTGATCATAGTTCATATTAAAAATAGCATTGTTTGGTGTCTTTAGAATTAGTTTTGCATAAATAAGGGTCATGTATTATTCTTCTATAAAATAGCATTGTTATTGCTATTAATTGTTAAGGTTCATCACATAGGATATTTGCAATCTTAATTGATTTATGAATAGTGATCGAGGGAGCGAGCAAAGGTAAGTTTCTTCCCTTGTGGTATATTTGATAGTTTTAAGCATGAATATATGTTATTTGTCGATTGTTTTGTATGAGTATCTTAGTCTATTGTGTTAGTATGCATTTTAGTATTTTTATTTGGTGTTTTGCATGGATTAAGAATGGTTTTTAAGCCATTTAAAGTTAGTATTCAAATCTGTCCTGATTTGAATATGAACATTAAAGAGGCTTATTTATTGTTTTTAAGTCACAATTTTGCATAAAATCATGTAGGACAATTTACTATATTGTGCTAGGTTGCATTCTAGAGCATTTTCACATTTTTTATTTGTTCTTTTCAAGGGTTTTGATTCACATTTAAAACCACATTCAAATCTGTCCATGGATTGAAAGTGGCTTTAAAGTAAGTTAAAAACCATTTTTAAGGCCAAATTTAACTTAGAAATATGCCTAAGTTCACACAGTTTGATTAGATTGCATTTAGGGTCATTCTTCATGCATTTTTTGCATTGATTGTTGCACTTTTATTTATTCTATTTAAATTCCAGCAAGCATGCATTTAGTATTTTAGGTGTTTAGATTAACTTAGGATGTAGTTAGGGACTCTTAGGTGGGGGAGCCACTTGGCTCCACCTAGGATTCCCTTTTGTTGTAAGAATTACATTAAAATTAGGATTCTAGTGAGTTTAGGATCCTATTTTCGAGAGGATTTTCAAAACTAGTATTTTATCAAAATTAATCTACAATTAATTGAATCCCAATGAAATTGGATCTCTGAGTTTGATTTGGAATGAAATTCCATCCTTTGAAAGGATTTAACTCGGGATAGAATTCCCATTTTGAAAAGAGTTGTGATTGGATAAGAATTGTGTTTTAAAAAGAATTCTAAATTCATTGGAAATTTATTAATTGATGAATTATTTTCTAAAAAGGATTTCAAATTAATAAAAACTCTCGAAGATAGAGTCTTGGTTGAGATAGAATGCTAATGATAGTATAGTTCATTACAATAGGAGAATCCTAGGTAATCGAACTACGTGGACTTTGATCTTTATCAAGAAATTGGTAAGGTACGTAGGCAGTCAATAGGGCACAAGTCCAATCTTAGGTTGACTCTAGTCTCCTAAAATCCTTAGAATTGTGTATACTTTTTGTACTATATATTATTATTATTATATATTATTATTCATATTTTGTGGTTGATTAGATAAATAGGATTGTCATGATAAGATTTTGATGAAGCCCAAAATTAATTAGGAGACCTTTAATTAGGGCGAGGTGGGTGCCTACAAGGAGTTCCTTGGAACCTTCCCGCTTCGTAACCTAGCCCTCGAATCCAACTTTGATTCAGAGACCATGCTTTTCCAAAATATGGGGTCAATGTTTTATTAAAAATAAAACTCTTTTCGTGGTTTCCTTGTTCCCTAAAAATAAGGTGGCGACTCCCAGTTTTTTTACAAACTCTCATCCCTTTTCAAAAACCCAATCTTGAGTGGATAATAGAGAAGGATAAACGTGGATAATAGAGAAGGATAAATCGAGACGGATAAACATCATCCACAATCCACTCAAGAAGATTCCCCTAAAGTGAACGAGAGGCCTCCCGATCAGGTTGGCTGGATCACAGTTAGTATTTATATTTGACATTTCGGTGAATTAATAATGGTCTTGAAGCCGCTTAAAGTGAATATTCAAATCTGTCCAGATTTGAATATCCACTTAATGTGACTTAATTACCATTCTTAAGTCATTTTTTGTATGGTTTTACATATGGTAGTCTTAGTATATCATATTAGGTTGCGTATTAGATCATTTATATCTTTTTTATTCATTATTTTTATGAGTTTTAATCTATTTTTAAAGATGCATTTAAATCTGTCCAAGGTTTAAAAGTAACCTTAAAGTGGATTAAAAATCATTTTTTTGGTCAAAACTAACCTAGAAATATGCCTAAGTTCACATAGATAATTTAGTTTGCATTTAGGACATTTTTCATGCATTGTTTACATTCTTTATTGCATTTTTAGTGTATTTTCCAGAAATTCCGGCATGCATAATGTTAGTATTTTAGGTGTTTAGACTAACCTAGGACTAGTTAGAGACCCTAGGATTAGGGGGGTCACTTGAACCCACTTAGGACTGTTCTTTGTTGTAAGAATTACGATAGGATTCGAATTCTACCTAATTAGGAGTCTACTTCGAGAAGGATTCTAAAAATGTGATTTTGAAAGTATTTAAATTGAAATGAAATTCCATCCCTCATAAAAAAGTGTTTTAATCGAATTCCAACTCTTGAAGCTAGAGTCCTAGATAAGGTAGAATCATTTTGGCTATATGGTTCGTTACAATAGGAGAGTCCTAAGTATCGAACTACGTGGACTTTAATTCTTATTAGGAAACTGGTAAGGTACGTAGGCAGTTAATAGGGCGCAAGTCCAATCTTAGGATGGCTCTATGTCTCCTAAGGTCTTTAGGATTTTGATTCTTTTTATTATTATCTATTATATAGTATTATCTATACTACTTTCTTGGTTGATTAGATATAATAGGGTTGTTTTTATGAGACTTTGAAAAAGCCCAAAATTAATTAGGAGACCTTTAATTAGGGTGAGGTGTGTGCCTACAAGGAGTTCCTTGGAACCTTCCCACTTCATAACCTAGCCCCCGAATCCAACTTTGATTCGAAGACCATGCTTTTCCAAAATATGGGGTCATTTGTTTTATTGAAAATAAAACTCTTTTTTATGGTTTCCTTATTCCTTAAAAATAAAGTGGCGACTCCCAGTTTTTTGCAAACACTTATCTTTTTTTAAAACACAATCTTGAGTGGATAATAGAGAAGGATAAATCAAGACGGATAAAGATCATCCATAATCCACGATGATTCAAAATTGAAAACGGCCTCCCGATCCGGGTTAGCTGGTTCACATGTTCATAGTCTGAGATGGAACTGGACACACCATCGGTAAGATTGTAGCACAAGATTTCAGTAGTTCTATCTTGACTATGAGGAACGGTTTAGTTCCGACTTCTTGTGCTAGTATACTTGTGTGTATTGAACGGGACTGTCTTGGAGTAATTGTTTCATACTGACATATTAAAAAATTAATACCTCATGGTTATTATAAATGCTTATGCTCTTAATTCCGAAATATTTAATATGCACATACACTTAGTATTTGTTATCTTGATTCAAATAGAGTGATATCTTTTATGGGTCAATAAACTCGATGAGTTGGGTAACAACATTAAGCGTATGATGTATATTAATTATTAACGGAATCCACGTCCTGTAAAATGGATTGTTGATACCCCTTGAGGATGCTTATAAGTTTTGATTATGTCAAATCCTGCAGGTGGATTTTGTATCCGACATATAAAATAAGTTAAGTGGAAGGTCTCAATGAGATTAACAAATGTTGATTAAATAAAATTGTCAGTGATTTATTTTAATCAACGGGTATCTGTAATCTTAATGTGGAGAGATTAATAAGTATTTAATAACAAAGAGCTCGAAATAGAATTTCGAATAAGCGAGGGAGTGCAATTATAATTCTTTAGTGGAATGAATTATAATTAAAATTTATATTGGGAGCCCGAAACTTATTTATTTGCTTTTAGGTCCCTACCGTAGCCTATATATATGTCATGTTGGGCAGCCTCTAGGTTAGACAAAATATTATTTCTAAACCCTAGAGGCAGCCGTTGTGAACCAGTTGACTCGGATTAGGAGGATTTAAGAGGCCGTTCACTTCATTTGAAAATCATTGTGGATTGTGGATGATGTTTATCTGTCTTGATTTATCATTCTCTATTATCCACTCAAGATTGGGTTTTGAAAAAGGATAAGTGTTTGCAAAAAACTGGGAGTCGCCACCTTATTTTTAAGGAATAAGGTCGCCTAATTAAGTTTGGGCTTTATCAAAATCTCATAAAAACAATCCTATCATATCTAATCAACCAAAAAGTAGTATAGATAATATTAGATAATAGATAATAATAATACAAAAGAATCAAAATCCTAAAGACCTTATGGGACATAGAGTCCTCCTAAGATTGGACTTGCGCCCTATTGACTGCCTACGTACCTTACCAATCTCTTGATAAGAATCAAAGTCCACGTAGTTCGATTACCTAGGAGTCTCCTATTGTAATGAACCACATAGTTGAAAGGACTCTATCTTATCTAGGACTCTAACTTCGAGAGTTTGAATTTGATCAAAATACTTTTTTGTATAAAAGATGAAATTTTATTCCAATTAAACCACTTTTAAAATCACTTGATTTAGAGTTTTTCTCGAAGTAGACTCCTAAATTAGGTAGAATTAGATTATTATTGTAATTTTTACAACAAAAGACAGTCCTAAGTGGGGTCAAGTAACCCCCCTAATCCTATGGTCTCTATCTAGTCTTAGGTTAGTTTAAATACATAATATACTAACATTATGCATGCTGGAATTTATAGAAAACACACTAAATATGCAATGGAGAATATAAACAATGCATGAAAAATGTCCTAAATGCAATCTAAGTTATCTATGTGAACCTAGGTATGTTTCTAAGTTAGTTTGGATCTTAAAAATGGTTTTTTAATCCATTTTAAGGTTACTTTAAACCTTGGACAGATTTATATGTAACCAAGAAGTGGATTTAAAACCCAAGAATAAAATAAATAACAGAGGTGTAAATGTCCTAATATGCAACCTAATATGATATATCAAAATAATAATGCATCATGTTTGAAAACACCAAGTTTAAACATAAGGGAAAGGACTTACCTTAGTTTGTTCCCTCGAACACATTTCATATGATATTTCAAACATTAAACATAACTATAAATGATATAAACAAACCTAAACATGTTCCTATTGACCTATACTAATTTAATATAATCAAAACAAACTAACTATACTTAAATAAAAACCATAATGCAGAAAATCTACACGCTAACCTATATGCAACTAATCCTAACCTTTGAATACCCAACTTAGGTACCCATCCCTAACATGGCATAGAAGAAGAATGAAGAAGAAGAAGAAGAAGAAGTATGCAAAAACTTAAAACAAACTTCACAATTATACTAACATTTTTTGCTTCATTCTCTCTTGCTCCAAGCCTTTTCTTTAAACTCCAAGGACTTCAAAGATGAAACTAAAGTTGCTTAGATGGTTGGTGTAATGCCTTGAGGCTTTACTCTACCAATTTGGCTCTTTAAATGCCTTATGTGTTGTTTTAAAATTGATTTCAGGGCTCTCTATTTATAGGGAAGCTTGAAATTGATCAATGGCTGAGTTTAAATCTCTTAGGAATGATCCAAGGGCCACAAACTAGCCTTCAAAGGTCTTCAAATTCATCCCAAAGTCCTCAAGGCCGAGCTAGACACTTGGCAAGCACTTGGGAGAGTCCCAAACAAGAGAAAGACTAAAAAATAGCTGCTGAAGGCAAAAAGCTCGGATAACCATCCACTAGGGGACGGTTGGCCGTCCCTAGGTGGATGGTCATCGAGCTTTGAGCCCAATTTTCCTTTATGTGGGCCTATCTCAGCCCGTTTCGACCGGATTTCGGCTTTTTTCGGCTTTTCGGGTCCGTTTTAAGTCCAAATTCGATGATTCAAGCTCCAAAATGATCGTGATTCGATTCTCCATGTTTTGAGAAGTGTTTGAAGTGAAAATGCATTGACCAAAGTCAAAGTTTTGGGGAAAAGTCAACCGATTAGCTGTTTAGGGCCTGTCGGGTACAAATTAGGGTTTTGAAATTTGCTAACCAATCGCTCTCGAAATTATTTCTTCTTCTCGAAACAAGTTTTAAAACATTTTAAGAAAGTGTTTTGAAGCCTTTGAAGGCTTTGGTTTGGTAAAAAGATCGAATCCCGGCAGTTCTCGGTCGAAACTCTAATTTGAGCTTGAAAGGGCCTTTTGAGCCTTAAGAGCCAAACATGAGCCAGGAGGCTCAACAGACCTTACTACTGATCAACTTAGCTACCAAACATACCTTAAATATCCATGCCAAAGCCTCGAGACCGTTCGGGACAAGATTGACAGTCATTTAGAGCTTTTGTGATTCAAAGGACAGTACTGCCCTTCAGTCACAAAAGGCCTTATTTTTTTTATCAAGCCTGGCTCAGAATGCTATAAAATTTTACAGGGATGTTCCTAGACTCTCTAAAAACTAAATACAAAAAGAACCGACTCAATCTGACCTAAAAACCTACATGCGATAATGACCTCTATCTAACTGCTCACAAGGGTAAAACTGGCAACTTAGGGTTTTAACACCCTATTTCACCTCAAATCACAGGCAACCATCTATGACCCTACTCATGGCAAAAAATGGATGTCTACAGCCGCCCATCAAGGAGAGCACAAAGAGAGCCACTCTCTTTTCACGTTCTGGCATAAGAGGAATAAGGTAGAAGGCTTGAAAAGCTCGAGCAGTGTTCTACAATTCGTGATTCATTGAGATTAATCCAGACAGATCTCAAAGGTACAGATTCTTCTCTTTATGTTAATGGATTCGGATTTTTTTTTTTTGTGGCGTAATCTATAAGCACTATCACGAGTTCATGGGATTTCCGCTCCAGCATTCTATCTTCAGTTACCCTCTGTTTGGTTGCTGAGAACGTGTACTAAAAGAAAATGGTAAAATGAAATATTGAATATCATATTTTTCAGTATTTGGGACATCAGATTTTTCAGTATTTTTCAGTGAGTGAGAAGAGGGCCTTGAACATATGTCGGTGACGGTAACAATGGTTGGCCACCGGCTGAGTGACAGTCGAGGCCGAGAGGATTGAGGAAGGGAGAGGGTTTCATTCGTGAATGGGGCGTGGGTATATCGAGAGAGAGGGTGAGAGTAGGTTGGTTAAATTGTAGTTAAGTCAGTTTATATTATTGTCATTGGATTGAGTTTGATCCAACAGTTGATGAGGGGTGTTATTTAGGGGTGTCAAAGTAGGGTGTTTGGTGAACCCATCCCTATATATATATATATGTATATATACAGGAAGTATGAGGTCAGGCCGGCCTCATTTAAAAAAAAATACGGTCACCCCATTTTGGGGGTGATGCAGGTCACAGTTTCACATTACGACCGTTGGATATTCTATTCAGGCAGTGCTTGTCATGCCTGCAAAAAATCACAGTGATCCGACGGTTGGTTTATGAGAAAATTAACTTTGAAAAAAAACTGCAATTCAAATAATAAAAAAAATGACAGTTTTTTTCCAAGTCAGTTTTCTCAAAAACCAACCGTCGGATCACTGTGATTTTTTGCAGGCATTACAAGTACTGCCTGAATAGAATATCCAACGGTCGAAATGTGAAACTGTGACTTGCATCACCCCCAAAATGGGGTGACCGTATTTTTTTTTAAATGAGGCCGGCCTGACCTCATACTTCCTGTGTGTATATATATATATATAGAACCGTTCTTATCGGGATCCGTTACATTAGCTTAAAATCAGCTAATATCAAGGGACCGTTGGATCTCAGCAACGGCAGTTCACTTAAGCAACCAAGACTGACCTGCGAGAAATCGTGAAACCCGGTTGAGATTCATCACCCGCGTGAAGCAAACATACCTGACTGAAATTGGGAAATCAAAGCTGCTGCCCTAACCCTCTCAGCTGCTAAAATTAAACCTAATTTCAATTTCAATGATCTCATTTCTCTTTAAACTCTCTCCCCCTCTCTCTCCATTTGAAACCTTCAAGGATAGTCCAATTCTGATTTTGAGGTTTTAATTTTTTCACTCATTCGTTTAATTTTGCACAATTTAAACTGAATTTCCGTCATTTCATTAGGTGCCGAATTAGTCTCTAATTGTGATTCAAAGTTTGATACACACACACACACACACACACACACACACACATATTAATTATATTGAGGTGTAAGTTTGGTGTAGTTGCACAAAATGATGGTTGAGGATCTCGGCGTCGAAGCTAAGGAATCGGCAGTTCGCGAGGTGGCGAAGCTGTTGCCGCTTCCCGAACTTCTACAGTCCATTGCTTTGATCAAGGCTGATTACATCACACGACAACAGGTACAAATTTGATACATTTCTTTGTAATTTTCATTATGTTAGTTTCTTCGGCCTGAGTTACATAAGTTAGTTGAATTAAAATCTTGATTTTCATGTAATTTAGTTGAACTAGTACGCAAGCGCATAATGCCCATTTGAAGTACTATGAGGTAGTATTTGTTTAAGATGCAACTTCTTGCATTTTTGCTTTTCATACTCTTTTGTAATCACATGAGGAATGTGTGACTTACGGCTCATGTACTCGAGGCTTACACATTGTGCATTTGGTTGTCCTTACAACATTGATGATTTGTGTAATGTGTTGCTTATTATTTGATGGTGAATAGAGGCACTTATGGATGGAAATTTATCCACAATTTTTTTTTTTTTAATAGAGATCTAAACTTCATATTAGATAAACATTGATCATAGAGCCTCTTACATGCATGTTAGCAAATCAAGGCATGATGGGTAGATAGTAATATTGGATGGTGCCATTGATGGAAGGAATACTGTGGGCTGTGGTACTTGTTGCAAGGAAAGTTTTTGACTTGTAAGTATTATTTTGAATTTGTGTGTGGGTAGTAGTTAGAGTTGTTGGGCCATTAATCGTCTCTGTCGGCTGCTTCCATGAATCTGTACGATGTTCTTGTGTGTTGCATTTTTATATAGATGCATTACATTGACTTGCTTTATAGAATTCGTAAGGGAACTTTAGCTTGCCTGCTGAGTGTTGCTATTGTGCTTCAATGTCAGGCAAATGATGCACAACTTAGTACGATGGCTGCAGAGCAGGTACTCTCATACAAACTTCTATTTAACCTTCAGAAAAGTTATTATGTCACTATTACATATTGTTTGTGAATCCTGTTTTGTCTCTTATTTATTTCATCTATGATAAGTGTATGAAGCTGAGGAAGCTCAGGTATGAGGTACCTTGACTGTACTTACATGCTGACGTGTTTCACTTGAGCAATATTCTGGATTGCAGGTTGAACAGGCGCAAGCTGGGCTAGAATCACTTTCCTTATCTCAAATGATTATAAATGAGCTTCGTGAGAACTTCGTTTCAATTGAGAAGTATGTTCTTCATTAGAGATACTGCAACAGTACTATGTCTTTCCTAGAGGATTTTTATGTCTTTTACATGTTATGCATAGACTTGCTTGGCTTTCATGCATTGTGCATCAGGCTATGTCAAGAGTGCCAAACATTGATTGAAAACCACGATCAGATAAAGCTCCTTAGCAACGCGAGGAATAACTCGAATACGACTCTGAAGGTGGTTGTTGTGTCTTACCCTTGTTTCTCAAGCTTGTTGATCATAACTACTATGTCTCTGCATATACATGTAATTCTACACCTGCAATTCACACATTTTGGAAATAGTTATTTTCTTGTCTTTGTTTTTTTCCCTCCCTCCTCCCCAGCCCCATTTTCTTTCACTACCCATTGAAGGAGATAGTAAAGATGCATTCCTCTAAATGCTTCTAACAGCATATCACCATTCAGCTGGGAAGAACATTAGGCCAGAAGGCCATTTGTGTTTTATGGTTGTTAATTTTGATTTTTTTTTTTGCTTTTAGTGAAATAGGCTCTAGCACACTCATGTAGAGGTTTCAAGGTTCCGGACATTTTTAGCCTTGTTAATTTCCTTCTTTGCTATATGATAGCTATCTATCTAACTGTTTGATCTTTTATAGGATGTGGAAGGGATGATGTCTATTTCTGTTGAAGCAGCTGAGGCACGGGATTCTTTGAGTGATGATAAAGAACTTATTAACACTTATGAGGTAAAGCTAACCTTATCAGATTACTTTTTCCTTTTTTTTTTTTTTTTTTTGGGATAACTTATCATATTCGGTTTTTAGTTGGGTAAAGCTCACATATCTAGCTTTTTTTTTTCTTTATTTGTTTGGCCCAATGTGTCATAGAGGTTAACTTCTCTCGATGGGAAGAGGAGGTTTGCTTTAGCAGCTGCAGCATCTCACAAAGAAGAGGTTGGCAGACTAAGGTACGCATTCTCTCCTCAAGTTTATTGTGGCATTTCTAGCTCTTAGAGTAAGCTCAATATTAGCTGCAAGTTCCTGTTAGTTATCAGAAGTTCCCTTGACATGTTATGCATATTTTAATTATGCATCTGTAGTGATTAATTAGGATAAGAAGCAACTTCTTTTGGAAATTTATTGCCAACATCCAAATTGTTCCACCCTGCTTGGAATTTGATGACACAGCTGAGTGAGCATTGACTCATCTTCATTTGGGTGTTGGTCTAAGTCACTCACCGTAACAGAAGATTCTTGATTGCACCAAGCATTAGTCGTTAGTTTAGTTGATGCCTGTGGTAGCTATGCTTCTGTTGTACACAGCCTCGGATGGAAATTAAATGGTAAAATATTTTCCATTTTGCCACATATCTAGCTCGAAATATTGTTTAAAAATGGAAATTTTTTGGAAGATAATGGAAACTATGATGATGATCTTTTTAGATTTATCATTTATGTTCCATGTTTGTTAAGCATAATATAGTATGAGGTTGAATGACTTGTTTCTAATGGATTTTAATGTGAAATATTTCCCAGAGAATATTTTGAAGATGTAGATCGGACCTGGGAGACATTTGAGAAGACATTATGGGGCCATATTTCCAACTTCTATAAACTTTCTAAAGAAAGGTATGTTTATTTATTTTTATCTGGAATACTTTTAGAATATGGGGTTGCCTCTCATTGTGTTCAAGGATTGTAACTTATTTCATGCAACCATATTGTAATAAGGTGCCTCTACGAATGTTGGAGCTTCTTCTTTTGCTACACTCGTGAACATAACAAAGTATAGTGAAGTGTCATTGTGGAGATTTTATCTGAGATTCTGCACAGTGAAAAAACATTCTAAGAAAATAATGAGGCATGATTTATTTGAAATAATATCTCTAGAGAAACATTTACTATGCAAATCTCTCTCTCTCTCTCTCTTCTCTCACCGACACCGACACCGACACCGACACTGAGACACATGGGGGAAGTCAAAAGATATTTGATGCATAGGCAACTAGTCTATGAATGACACCATTGAGGGATTTATATGTGGTGCAAGTTGTGACCATCATTCCACCTAAGATATGATGCAGCCTTAATACTTCAGTTTACTGTTAGTTTTTTTTTTTTTTTTAGTTTGCTATCATTTAATTCGTGTTATAGCTTTTTGACTTTAGTTTTGTCCTATGTTAGTTAGCTTTGGTTAGAGGCCTACAAATAGGTGGTTGGAGGTTAGATAATCAGTTTTAATTGACATTGTTTATAGAGTAAACCGGGGAGGCTCGATTGACCTAGAGGTTAGCCGTGTGAGGTGACTGCGAGGGTGCGGGCAAGTGGTCCCGGAGAGAGAGAGAGAGAGAGAGAGAGAGAGAGAGAGAGAGAGAGAGAGA
>JAESVK010000457.1:33154-69381 GCA_017140935.1 Hamamelis virginiana | reverse complement strand
AGAGAGAGAGAGAGAGAGAGAGAGAGAGAGAGAGAGAGAGAGAGAGACTCTTAGATTGAATGGGGATGGGGAACAGAGCAGTCTGGGATGGCAATCGCAAAGGCACGACTTGGGAAGGCGATCTCGGTCGACCTTTCGTCGTCGCTACCAACTTTTGTGGAAAATGCGTGATTATTGCTATTCTCTGAGGGTTGGTAATGGTTCTTAATGACCATTTACTCTCTTGTCTGCTTCCCCTTGGAAGCATCTCCTTTTATAAGGGGGCAAAGAGTGTAGAACAGTTCGATAGTCAGGAGAGAGGGCAAGGCGCAGCCAATGAGGGTGCCCTGGGCTGTCTGCCATTCCTTTCACAAAAATGTATATATAATCCAGGCTGTCCTAAACTGCCAGCCTAGATTATACGGTTCTTAACACTGAAATGTGCGACCTGGGGAGTGTGGCCCTGAGCTGCACCAAAGCTACAGGCATGCACAGCCTCATGCGACGGGTCAATAGCTGCGACGAGGGAATTATGCTGCGTCTTCCACGTGCTATGCCTTGCCTTGGATTTTCAACTCAGTTAGGCCAGGGCAAAGGGGCGACCTTCCATCCTCCTGCGAGGACATCCCTTCACCCTGACTAGCCTCTGTCCCAATCGCCAAATCAATCCCCATGTTCGACCCTACAAGGGCAAGGGCGACTAGTCCTTTAGCTTATCTATCATAGGGAGAGCTAAGGTCGCTCCCACTCGGGGCCGTCCACTCTTGTGGGCATGCCCCATGGGGCCATTCGCCCCTGGGCGAGCATCCTTAGCCTTGTTAAGGGAATTACGTCAGTGGAGACCTCTTCGTGCCCCATCCTTGTCATGAGGTAGGGTCGCGAATGCACCAGCGTTGTGAAGCCCTCCTCGCCTCCCCCTACCCTCCCTAGAGGTAGGGGCTGCGAGTTCACCATTATTGGGGGAAACCTTTCTGGGCCTCGACCCTTCTTGGGATCGAGGTCACAAATGCAACATTTTATTCCCCTTTGTAGAGAGTGTTGAGTCTAGGGCCTAGGTCATTAATGACCCTTCCCCTCTATCGATTCGTGCCACATGGCCAGATCTCAATGGTCATTTGGTTTGGGAGATTTTCTTTGTCAACAGACATTTTGTTATAATTCCAGATCTCTATAGAGCTATTTCTCTCTGTAGTTTAGTTCATTTTCCTTCAATAAAATGCAATTCAGATTTCTTGTTGTTTGAGGATTGATCAACATCATTTGGTATCTGAGCACAGATCTGATCTTCTTCTCCATTGATTTGAGCATCTACAAATGAATATAAACCCTAATTCCTTGATTTTTTTTTCTTGCCAAAACCCTAGAAATTGAAACCTAGGTTTTCGACACTTCAAAATTTCTATTCCTTTGTGATTTTGCGCATTCGAAGATACGATTCTATCCTAGCAGTGATCGACTTCTAGTGAAAACCTGAATTGTAGCTATGTTGTTGATTTTCTTGCTTCGAGACAGCACTGCAATGCTCAATTTGTGGAGGATGATCAATTGGAGCAGCTTATGGAGATCCTTTTGCAAGTATAAACTTCAATTCAACCTATATGGTTCTCTGTTTCTGCTGGAAGCAAGATTGCAGTCATTGATTGGTGATATTCTTGCAATCGAGGCGTAGATATAATCATTGCAGTGATTGGTTCTCCTTGGGAGATCCTTTACAGCTGTTGATTCCTCCAGCTGATTGAATCAAGTGCAAATAGAGCTTCAGATCTCTTGATCAGGCGCTGCTTGATTGCTCTTCAGCCAATATCTAACTTTCGGTGAAATTCCTGCTAATTTGTGTTGTGATTGTTGCTATGTGCTACTGTGATCTTAAGATTGTTGAAGCTCAGTCGATCAGATTCAGAGTCTGTAGTGGTGTGAGAAGTCTGCTGCTTGCAGTGTTCTAATTATTGTTCAGATTTGCTACTGACTACCATTGTAATTTGCCGTGTTGATTGCTGAAGTCGATTGCAAAAATGGCACAAAGAGGGAGAGAAAGAAGAGATAGAGGTTTGGGATATCAAAATAACCTTTGGAAAGGTTATGAAGCTCAACCTTGGGAAAGATATGATGGATACGAAGATGATATTGTTCAATTGAAGAGGCAAATAACTGCCTTTATCGAGAAAGTACAACACTTCCGCTCTTTTAGTGAGATGTGTGAATACTCCAAATTCAAATTGGAGTATAATCTCAAATTGGAATATCCTATTCATGATGAACTTCCTGAATTCTATGGAAGTTTTGATTCTGATGAGGTGGTAGAGTGGATTTATATTGTTGAGAGAGTATGAGTTCCATGATGTGTCTGAAGAGAGGAAAGTGAAATTAGTGTCATTTTGCCTAAAGAGAAGAGCCTCCGAATTGTGGAAACAAGTGCAAATGTTTTGCCAAAGTAGCGGCGAAGGAAAAATTAGAGATTGGGATAAAATGGAGAAGAAGTTCAAGAAGAAATTTCTCAAGTCTGAGAGTGGTTTTGTTGAAAAGCAACAAAATTTCAGCAGTTCCAGATCTGTTGATTTGATTGCTCATTAAGTAAGTTGGGACTCAGGATTGAGAAGGCTCCTGTCTGAGCACGCACATTTTCAATCTAATAATGATGATAATGATAGTAATTATTAAAATTATTATAACAATTTGAACTTTTTTTGTTCATCGTCATATGTTTAACTAGGTAAAATCTACACATCCAACTATTCTTTTTGTTTCTGTTCATTGTGCTATAGCCATTTAAATTTGTTCTCTCTGTGTGTGTGTGTGTGTATCAAAACTAGACAAAAATATTTTATAGGAAATAAAAAGATTTAAGGTTAGTGTCCAAGCCTCCAAGGTACACACAAAATACAAGCTTGATTGCACAGAGTGGAACAACCAATGACTGACTAGACACATATCAATGACAAAATCAAGGGGTAAAAACTCGAAACTCATTGACTTTGAGATCCAAGAAAACAAAGACCCTTGTGGAATGTCTTTGACCATAGAGGAGGGATGCTTTGCTTCAAAAATTTGCTCAAACCTCTCTTTTCAAACACACCAATTAAGGAGAAAGGAAGCTGTTTTTAAGGTAATGCCTTCTCATTTGCTTCTATTCCTAATGAACCAACCCTTATAAACCTCCATTATAGAACCTGGCATTACCTAGCTTATTCCAAACCGATGGAGAATGTAAATGTCACATTTTCAAAGATCTCTTACAACAATGCAAGACTAGGGCCCCGTTTGCTTTAGCTTTTTCAAAAATCACTTTTGAGAACTATCTTTTCACATCTCTCTTTAAAGTTGTGTTGAAACCATGCCTTCACATATCAAAATTTTCATACTGGAAGTGGTGGCGGCAAAAGTTAGCCCCCCCCCCCAGCTTTTGCCACAATCACTTTTAGTATGAAAATTTTGCCAACCATCCTATCACTCCTTAAGTTGTCTAGAAGTGATTAGCACCCCATCTCTTAGATCAAGTGGAATTTTGAGCTCCAAAAGTGATTTTAAGGAAAGCTAATTCAGTCAGCCCCTATATGATTAACCTTGTCCTCATCCTCTTTACACATGCACTAATTCAGAATTGCTTAATTTCTAGTGATGAAATGATTTAATGTTAAAATCTTGTCCCGAGCCATTGTCCGAGTGAAAAAGGCACGAATGACGGCTAAACGATTTTAGTCTGACTTGATTTAATATATGCTATTTTTGTATTGTAATTTGGAAATGTACTTCCTTTTTAATGTATTTACTCACTTACCCTTTTAGTATATTTGCTTATCAAAGTGCTTTATTTTCATTTACCAATTAGATTATTTGGGCATTGGCAATCTTTTGATGTTCATTTTTTCATTATGTATGTTGACTTTTTTGCAGTCCACAAACTCTGGTTCGTGCTTTAAGGTATTTAGCTTGCAAACTTTTCTGCTTCTTTGCAAAAGGTTGTTGTATACTTTTTTTGAGATTCTATTTTTACATTTTTATTTTTTTTTTGTTAAACTAGTTTTTCTCGTTGATGCTTGTGGAAAATATGGTATTTGTTTTTGTGTTTTTTCAAATAAAATTAGGATGTGTATTCTGGATGTCTAATGACATGCACAAGAATACTATAAAAATGTAGTGAATGTTGAAATTATGTGCTCACTCTTTGATACTCAAGGCAAAATTCTTTAGAGCTAGACAAGGTAAAATATGGCTGATAGAGTCAGAATGTCACGATAACCATCTATTGTTATTTTGCTATACATATATGTAGTGATGTGCATTGAGACGGTGTAACTATTTATAAGCCAAAAATATGTGTGAAATGATGTATACAGAATAGCACTGTAGGCATCCGAATAATATAATATAAATGTGCCTGATAAAAAACAAAAAAGCAATTTATAAAGCCTTGGTATTTTTGGCGTGCCCTGGGTTTTTTTCTAAAACGGTTCATTCGTTGATAGAAGGATGGTGGTGCAAGAGTAGTAACAGTTTGGCTCTCTCAGTATGGGCATTTTTGTGCTGCGCTATTTTTTTGGACCCTTTGGAGAGAAAGGATTGGAATATGTTTTGATGGGGTGAAGTTTCCAACGAGTTGAAATGTAGAGTAGCTAGTCTGTTTTTGTGTGGAAAGGGATAGATTTCTTTGAGAACCGATCGTCCTTCCATAATTTTCTCGATTCTTTAGACTTATAGATTTTCTTCTATTTTCTCTTGTTGTTCTGTCTTGGATGCTTTATCTGTACAGGGTCTTTTGTGCCCTCTTGAACTTGGTTATATATACATATATAATTTTCACTTGATAAAAAAGGAGTAAATATCATCTTCCAGTTCATAACTCTAGAACATATTGTAACTCTAGGCCATTAGGTTAATTACTTATTTTCTTTTTTATTAATACTCAATTTTACGAATTACAAAATATGAAACTTGATCACTAGAGCATTCAATTTGAAAAAAGAGAGAATTGTGTTTGTGTTTGTGTGTGTGTGTGTTTACATAAAGATGATCTAAACAAAGCGAAATAAATCTATGGAAGACAATGAAAATCTACATAGAAAGTGAAAAATAAGATAAAAAATTGTTGTATTATTGATTTGTATTTGTGAGTAGCAAGGTATATTGCCGAAATTCACTGATAACGGCTAAAACTCACCGAAACCTCCAACATACTATGCCAGCAAAGTTGTGTAACTAGCATCACATTTTGATTTGCAGTTGCAGCCCTTCAAAATCTATATGTTTTGGTTTTGGTCTGAAACATAATATCATGAAATTACACCATCATTGTCCATTCACTTTCAAGCCATTTTTTGAATACCAGAAGTCTTGATGTCTTTCTTTCTTTTTTTTTTTTTTTGGGGGGGGGGGGGGGATAGAGGGAAGAACACACAAGTAAAACACACACGAACACACATACACACACCCACACATGGGCATCACTCAAACACAACCTCTAAAAGGGTACCTAACCTTTAGAGGGGTGATGGAACTTATGAAGGTGAGTGAAACTTCACTCTAAACCGGGATGGGATATGTGATGTGGGATTCAATACAAGTTTATTTCTTTTGGATAGAGGGAAGAACGCACAAGTTATTTATTTATTTTTTAGGGTTGGTGTTTGGGTGACGCTTATGTGTGGGTGTGTGTATGTGTGTTGATGTGTGCATGACGTTTTTATTGTGTTTGTGATAATTAAACATCTATAATTTCAAATTTTTGTTCTTTGGAAAATACTTAATTTCACTAGTAGTATTAAGCTGCACGGTAATTTTCATTTCATGATTTGTGCACTTAATACTGCCTCCTTTCCTCAATTGTGTCATCCTTCAGTAGTACTCTTTTCTCCTCTCCGTCAATGCTCTTAACATGACCAAATTCTATGTTTCCTTTTCTTTATCCTTGCAAGTCCCTATGCATTTCTCTTTATATCATTTGTGCCCAACTTACGGCATAGATTACCAGTTTTCTTAAAGTTAATCACACAACTCTGTTGGCTTTCCTTCTTAGCACAATTTTATTCTTCAAAACTTTTCTCATCAAGGCCAAGCTTTTTGATAGGCTCCTTTTATGTTAACTGATGTTTGAATTTTACCACCACAGCATTTCTTTAGATATCAGCCCATTTTCTTATAATTTCAGGGAACACTTTGCTACAATTTTAATACAATTACCCATCTGGTTCTGTATGACTTTGCCGTACTCTAAAATCCTATTTTCCTTATTAATGATTTTTTTAAATAGGTACCTTTTTTTTTTTTTTTTTAATTTTATATAATAAAGTTGTTGCTTTTCAAAAAGAAAGAAAGAAAAAGAATTCCACTGCATAGCTCTTGGACGCTATATTCTCTTCTTTCTCTTCTTAATTATCAAATTTTTCCATAAAATTGAATGTTACTACATAAAATTTGTTAAAATAAAGTTTTCTAAAAAATTTCTGAATTTTCACATCCTAAGAACTGCCAAGTAATGCATTTTTCCAAAATTTGATTGTGCTGATGTCACTGTACAATACTACAATGCTATGTTTGATTCCATGATACAGGTCACTTAAATCAGTTATAGTTCTTTTCCTCTTTTAAAATTTTCCCTTTTAGGGTTGTTGAGATGCAAGAAATTCTTGATCAACAACTTGCTGAGGAAGCAGCTGAGGCTGAGGGAGGCGGTGCCATGGCATCAATTACAAATCCTCGCAGAACTGCCAAGTAACTTCCCTGATGTGTTATTTTGTATTTGCCCTCTACTTGATGTTTGATTGCTTTTCCCCTTTACAGATTGTCATATTAAAATTCCATTGACCCATTCTTTGAATGGAATTGATTGTTTCATTATGGACTCCAGAAAATCTACCAGTGCGACAGCCTCTTCTAGAAACCTAGCACAGCAGAAGTTGAAGGTTCAGGGGAAAGGTTACAAGGATAAATGCTATGAGCACATTAGGAAGACTGTTGAAGAGAGGTTTAATAAGCTTCTGACGGAGGTACATGTTATGTAATTACTTTGCTGTATGATAATAGAAGAGAAACATTTGGACTTCTAATTTTATATATATTATTCTAACCATAATTGTGCATCAGCTAGTTTTTGAGGACCTAAAAGCAGCTTTAGATGAAGCTCGAACGGTATGCACTACTGATCTCGATACTATCCTTCAACTTTTTTGGCATTTTTTCCAGGTGTGGGCTAAAGATTGGAAGCTTCTGGCATCTTTTAAGTTTTTTCTTTTTAATACAAAAAAAGAGAGATTTGGCTTAGGCTTAATGTAATTTGATGCCGTTATTATTATTATTTGCTTAGGAATTGTTAGGCTTGGAGTTAAATGCTTCAGAAAATATATGTTTTAGTTGAATTGTTTTTGGACATTGGAAAATATCTTGGTTTGTAAATATAATTCTGAATTGCTAATAGAGAAAAACCAGCAACCTGATATTAAAACAAATTCATACTGAAAGGTGGAAATGCAAAAATGTAGGGAATATGCATATAACCTTGACAATGTTGTTGCAAAAAAATCCAATTGCATGTGCAAAAAGATATAATGGTATGTCAAAATGCAAGAAAGGAAAATGCAGATCTTGATGGCCTTCAAGTTACAATATTAGCAGTTACTGGAAACAGATTTTGGGCTTTGGTGTGTCCACTCCTTACGAATGGAATGCACATCTTAGAAAGTAGGCGATGGATACTGAATTAGCTGTTTTAAGAGTATATGATTAAACCATTCAAGTGGAAATCCAGCAAAGAATATTATATTTGACAATAGTATGTGAGATTTCTGTTTCCAAACGTAGATTTCAACTGAATTACAAAGCAATCCCCATTGAAGTTTTTGATTGCATCAATAAGATGCATAGCATGTATCTTTTCAAAGTAATGTTTGCCTGTGTTGTTTCCTTTTTGATTATGATGTCCATGATTTAAATATTGCTTTAGGTATAAAATTGGAGATTTGAAAATGGGAATTATTCCAGCAACTTGACTTATGGGGGATGTTTTGCGGTTCTTAGGAACAAATTTTTACATGTGGAAAATTATTGAAAATATTTAATGTAACTTGGAAAAAAGTTGAAAGATACAAAGATAAACTGTACATACAAAAAGCAATGTTGTGTAATAAGGCAAGCTTAAAGTCCCTCAATTTCTGGTAGGCATTTTTATATATTGCTGCAAACAAAATTAATTTAACTGACAAGCTCTAGGTCAGTTGATTGCAGTGATGTGCCTTTATAATGGATTAGCGGTTCAAGTCCTCTTGAGAGCATTTTACTAGTGGATAGGTGGTGCTTTAGTTGTTCAAGGGCAGTGTATGGGTGGGATACTGTTGCATTCTGTCCAAGGAAGCGAAAAGAAACAAGGCTCATTGAAGATATTTTGTGCAAAAACTTGAATTATTGTAAATAAAATATGTGACTTATATTATATCCCTATTCAAGATTTAGTTCTGGTGGCCAAGGGTTTAGAAAACTTGCAACAGGATTTCCTTCGGGCAGGCATGGGAGAAGAGTTTAAGTTTCATCATGTTGATTGATGTATGGTTTGCTCTCCGAAGGAGGTTGGTGCATTTGGTATAGGGTATGAGGGAGGGGATTGGTAAACAAAGCCCTCTTGGGTAAATGGTTTTTATGGACAGAAATAGGAGGATGTTTGATTGGAAGGAAGCTCTGGTGGAGGTTTTATAGAGGTGCATTGTTAATTGTGTGTCGTTTGTTCATTGTCTATATTTTACCTTTTCCGGTTCTTAGATTATCATAGGCACGGGGCCTCAATTAGTTCATTATAATCTTTTGTACTCTTCAAGGGCATCTTTATTTGCATTTTGTACTCTTATATTAAAAGGTTTACACTTTTATGCTCGTGTGCACTTGGGAAGTAGTTTAAATGATTTGGATTTTATTTCTTTAGTTTGTTGGATCAATTTCCTCTGTTTTGTTTTGCTTAATTATGAATTCTAGTCATTTTCTTGGAGCCAGATATTGAAAATGTAGGCTTTTTTTGGTTATAGTTTAGTCAACTGACCTTTGCTTATTGATTTTCATCTACTAAAAAACCCTAGCCTAAGATTGCATTTGTTTTGTAGAAATTATGGAAAAGGAAATTGAGATCGAGGAAGAACAGTTGTCTACAAGTTTGTTTTAGTTGAAACTGTGAAGGATTCTAAAAATAGTTTTCAAATAATGGGTTGAGAGAATGGGAGCCAGCTTCTGCTATTTCGCTACAAAAGTTGTTTTTGGAGTGGATGAAACCAGTAAACCCACCTCTTCTCTCTTTCTCTCTCTATCTGATGCACAAACCGAGCAAGTGGTTTTGTTTATGGTTCTAATTGTGATTCTTTAAGGATAAATCTAGAAATATCCCTGAGTCTTTAGTGATAGCTTGTTTGCTAGCTTTTTAGGCTTGTATTCTGGATGGTACTGTGGGCAGGCTAGCATAATTTAAGATTATT
This sequence comes from Hamamelis virginiana, assembly GCA_017140935.1. Classification (NCBI taxonomy): domain Eukaryota; kingdom Viridiplantae; phylum Streptophyta; class Magnoliopsida; order Saxifragales; family Hamamelidaceae; genus Hamamelis; species Hamamelis virginiana. Next base: position 59,959 of record JAESVK010000457.1, on the reverse strand, counting down.
TTAATTTTTTTTAAATTTTTTTTTAAATTTAATTTTTTTTAAAAGTGCAATTAGATTGTTGTCTTGTGCTTTTAAAGTTTTAAGAACTCTATTTGTTTATTACTCTTTACTATTGACTGACGTACACGGATACACCTTATTTGTTTTTTCTTCTTCTCATACCATGTTGTCATATGAGTAGTACTCTCTCTGCCCCTCTCTCATCATAACAATGGGATTTGTCTGAACATGCAGAAGAGTTGGGGGAAAACTAAATTTTTTTCTCTCAAATATTTTATCCGTTGCCTTTTTTTAACAAAATGATTCTCTTGAGAAACAAATTGAGTTTTAAAATTGCGTGGAAGTTTCTCATTTACTTCCTGATGAATGCAAAGGTTAGATAATTGAGTTATGCCTTAAGGATTTAGAGACCACTGAAGGTTTTTGATTAATTTTTTTAAATACTTACGTGTGAGGACAAAATAAATAATAATTAAAAAAATAAAAAACAGTTGGAGTGTAAAAATTTGAATTTTAAAAGTTGATTATTAAAGGTTAGAGAGAGAAATGGAATAGGGTAGTTATAAAAGTTGTGGGTAGTGTTAAAATTACATATATGTCATTTTATTTTTATAAACATATTCTTTTGAATAATGGTTGTTGGCCCAAATGTAGAATCTAGAGGGGGTAAATAGAGTCTTTGGCAACTAATGTGGAATTAAAACATTTAAGCATACAATATGTAAGCAATGATAGCCTAAAGCTAATTGTCATGGATGGGTTCTAGAAGGGGTGAATGGCTAGAATTATGGAGGCTTTACCTTGGAAAGATCTAGAACTCTCCGGAATTCTCTACACAGTTCTACACTGTTCTAGGCTAGGGAACTAAAGATTAGCCTAGAAGGTCCTAGAATTCTCATGGATTATCTTGTATATTCTTGTATCTAGAATGTTCCACTTAAGGAGGTGGAGTAGGAACCTAGAACCTTCCATTTGAGGAGGTGGAACTAGTGTCTAAAACATGGTTTTAAGTATCGGGTAACAGACTCGTAACGGTATCGGTGAAGGTGTAACGGGTATCGGGTGATACGTAATGGGTATCGGGCGCCGAGGCTGTAAATTTTTTTTTTTTTTTCACACCAACCCCCAAAAGCAATTATATGCATGTATAAACCTTCTAGGATTGTATATTAATGTTTTCAAAGAGTTTTAGTGCATTTATTTCAAGTTATCAAGTCTTCACTGATATATTTTTTTAACAAATTTTAAATATTTTAATAATTTTTTGATAAAATTTTTAAAAGATTTTGGATTATTTTATTAAATTTTTATTTATTTTATTAAATCTTATTAATTATTTTTGATGTTTTTATTTTTTAATTTCTATGATTTATATAATAAATTAGGAAAATTCTATTCATCTTCCTTTTTTTGTCCTCCCTTTTTGTCCTCCCTAGTGCATCTGACTAATTTGGAATAAGTGTTTCGAGAAACCGACCGTTGGATTTGATGTTCTACTTATATTTATCATGAATGTAAAAAATCACATTGATCCAACAGTCGGTTTTTGCAATTTTGAAAAAAATAGTAAACAATAATGAAAAAATTGTGAAAACTGTCAGTCTTTGTTTTTTTTTTAAATCGACCGTTTGATCCATGTGATTTTTTGTATTCATGATACATATAAGTGGAGCATCAAATCCAACTGTCGATTTTTCAAAACTATTTTTCCAAGTTTGTCAGACACACGAGGGAAGACAAATAGAATTGTTAAATAAATTATTATTTATAAAAAGTTAAATAAAATTAATAACATTTTTAAAAAATATTAAAAATAATAAACATTAAAAATTAATGAAAATTTTTAAAAAATTATTTCTTTATATTTTATTTAAAAGTTATATATATATATATAAAAGCTTTTATTAAACAAATATATATTAATATTAATCTTTTAAAACCCTTTTGACTTGTTGACCATCAGTATTAAAAGCAAAGAACATTTCACACGACATGAAGAGGGTATATATATATATATATATATATATATATATACACACAGTGTATATCACACAGTCGGCAGTTGGCACAACACCACAGAAGCTTATCGGACGGCGACAAGAAGTCCGGCATGGCTAGATCTGGTCGACAGGAGTCTCGCCGGCGGTGATATTCTGGTGGGACAGCCGCGGCAACTCACGTTAGAGTGTCAGACTCTCTTATTCTCTTTTGAGTTTTGATTTCTTCTTCCAATCTTCTCAAAACCAATAATTATCCAATAAAAGGGTATAATTTACCTTCTTTTTTTTTTTTTTTTAAGAAAAGGGAAAATTTTGTCCCCCAACTATCAGGAATATATGAAATCTAACTTGTGGGATGAAACAAGTGTTGTATCAGAACGGCTTGGGTGAAGCGTACAGGGCCGATACTCCCCGATACGTATCGTATCGGGGCTGATACTATGTGAATTCACATTAGCATACCGTATAGGTATGAATCGCGTACAGGAGACCTTAAAAAACGATACGACTCGGGCGATACGTATCGGATCGCCTGATATTTTATACCCTGGTCTAGAACATTCATTGTAACCTATAAATAAGGGGTGGCCCCATTTGGCCAAACCATCCAAGCAAACCACTTGTAATCACTCTTGTGTAATACAAAGCTCTCTTTTATTCACTCAAACTCTCTTGTGCTCTCTTGATTGCTTGTGTGCTTACACACTTTGGTGGGTTTAAGGCTCTCTTTTATTCACTCAAACTCTCTTGTGCTTACTTAAGGGCTCACAAAGGTGGTGTGAAGCTTAAGTGCCGCACGGTTGGCTTAGTAAAAGACTAAGGCCGTGACAGTTGGTATCAGAGCCTTGGTTACTTCGGTGGTGTAACCTCGGACACGTGGTTGGGCAACAAAGCAAGGAGAGGATGGCGGAATCTAATGTCACTCTCGACGTTGGAAGGGAGGAAACTCGTGCCTCGTGCAAGGCTAGTAGGGACAAGTCGAAGGATACATCATAATCGCTAGAGACACGGCTGGAACGTATGGAAAGGGCCGTGGCTGACATTACGGGTCGGCTTGAGGAGGAGGTCCCTAGCAATGAGGTCGTTGAAGCTGCACTGGGCGAGCTTAAGGGCGAGATGCAGGGCACCTTGAATTCAGTGATGGATGAATTTCGATGGAGGTCCAAGGCCAACTTGACAAGATACTTGCAGAGATGGCTTCATTTCGTGAAGAAATGAAGGAAATGAAGAGTGACTGGGCTTTATGCAAGAGTGCTGTGGTGAGTGGAGCTCATAGCGCTCGTGAGACACCCAAATTGAATTTTCCTAAGCCAAAGGCGTTTAATGGCAAGAGGGACGCAAAGGAGCTAGACACTTTCCTATGGAATGTGGAGCGCTATCTTCGATACTTGAAGATTAAGGACAATGCTTCCAAGATATCGACGGCTTTTATGTTCCTCACCGACAATGCTCTTTTGTGGTAGCGTAGGCGCAGCGACGAAATCGAAAAAGGTATGTTCACCCTTGAGACTTGGGAAGATTTTAAGAAAGATCTTAAGTTGCACTTCTACCCTGAAAATGCCTTATTTGATGCTATGGAAAGATTAAGGTGGCTAAAACAAAAGGGTACTATCCGGGAGTATGTCACTGAATATACTAACTTGCTATTTGAAATCCCGGATATATCCGAGAAAGATAAACTCTTTTACTTTATGAGTGGCCTCCAAAACTGGGCAAGGCAAGAATTGCAACGTCGTGGGGTGCAAGACTTGTCCTTTGCCATAGTAGCAGCGGATTCACTTATAGAGTTTAAGAAAAGTGACACAAAGCCACAAGGGCAGAAGATCGACTCTAGTAAAGGTGGGGGAGACAAGGATGACAAGGGAAAGGAGCCAGTCAAGCTCCAAAGGACTTGTTACTTTTGTGATGGCCCCCATTTCATGAGGGAATGCCCAAAGAGGAAGGCACTAAGTGCTATGATCGAGAGAAAACAGGAACATGAACCAGTTTGTGAGGAAAGGGAGGTCCGACTAGGATCACTCCAATTGTTGGGGGCTTTGGAAGCCAAAACAGCACCCAAGGCTCGGGCGAGCAAGGGGCTGATGTATGTTGAAGCAAGTGTCAACGGGAAGGCGGGAAGGCGGCAAGGGCCATGATAGACACTGGGGCTTCGCATAACTTTGTCTCGATGGGAGAGGCAAAACGACTGGGCTTGAGGACCTCCAAGGGGCGACGATGGCTCAAGACAGTCAACTCGGAGGCAAAGCCGCTAAACGGTGTAGCGCACGGGGTGAATATCCGCATTGGTTCGTGGAGTGGGAATGTTAACTTTACGGTGGCTGAGATGGACAACCACCAGATGGTGCTGGGAATGGACTTCTTTGAGCAAGTCAGGGCGGTTCCCATACCTTTCATGCACTCCATAGCCATTTTTGAGGACGGAGCATCGTACATAGTCCCTACGAAGACTGGGGTTATGCCTAGCGCTAGGGTTATCTCATCTATGCAATTGGTAGAAGTATCTAAAGATGGGACAACGACTCTCTCAACGGCACAAAGGGTGGACAAGGGGATCCTCCTACAGGCGGAGAAGCCACGGGTGAGCGCAAGACGGTGCAGCAGCCAAGGGGTTTGCCACCAAGGAAGGAGGCAACGAAGGCTGTCAAAAGGAAAAGGAGAAGAGCCACGCAGCGGAAGCAGCAACCGGAGAAAGAGGTCAGAGACTCTTGTAGTTGTAGCAAACCTTGGGTGAAGGTACGGGGCTCGTCTCCAAAACATAATCATTCTCACCAAATAATATGCGAGGGTGGCGACGAATTAGGTGGGGGAGGATGTCACGGATGGGTTCTAGAAGAGGCGAATGGCTAGAATTATGGAGGCTTTACCTTGGAAAGATTTAGAACTCTTCGGAATTCTCTACACAGTTCTACACTATTCTAGGCTAGGGAACTAAAGATTAGCCTAGAAGGTCCTAGAATTCTCATATATTATCTTGTATCTAGAATGTTCCACTTAAGGAGGTGGAGTAGGTACCTAGAACCTTCCATTTGAGGAGGTGGAACTAGTGTCTAGTACAGTTATTGTAACCTATAAATAAGGGGAGGCCCCATTTGGCCAAACCATCCAAGCAAACCACTTGTAATCACTCTTGTGTAATACAAAGCTCTCTTTTATTCACTCAAACTTTATTGTGCTCTCTTGATTGCTTGTGTGCTTACACACTTTGGTGGGTTTAAGACTTACTTAAGGGTTCACAAAGGTGGTGTGAAGCTTAAGTGCCGCACGGTTGGCTTAGTAAAAGACTAAGGCCGTGACATAATGCTACACTAAGGAAACAAATGATTGAGTGCATGTGCACAAATACACCAACATAAAAGCATAACAATTGGGCATGCAATCGCAACATGCAAATAAACTGAAGTGTAGCAAATTAAAGAGGAAAGGTAGAGAGAATGCAAACATAGAGATTTTATGTGGTTCAACGCTTCAACCTACGTCTATGTCTCAAGAACACCTCTTGAGGATACCAAATCCACTAGCTGATCTTTACACCAATCTCGCTTGTGGTTGGAGATTATACTGATGAATTGATCTCCCTTCAAGGTTGAGATCAAAACTTAATCTACTTTCCAAGTAAAGATCAGGTCCGATTCCACTTCTAGGTAGAGATCAAATCAACCCCAAGAGTCCATGACTCTTAGAGTCTTAGTACAACAAGGTTCCCTTGAACCCTTTTAACCCAATACAATGCTCCATTTGTTAAGTTAATATTACAATGAGCGCTCACTCTCTAAATGATTTCTTAAGGATTGGTACAATGATGGCCCATAGAGACCGGATTGATCAAATAGGCTATTTGGATGAGAGCGTTAAGAGTTGCGATATTTGAATATGACTCTCATGATCTGCCTTCAGTCGGATAAAGCCTTTTTTCAGTCACCTAAAGTATTGATATTTGCTTTCTTCACCTTTTTGTTCTTCTGGCATTCTAACACTTGGGGTTCAGTATGACAGTTTTCTCTCACTTGCATGTTTGAGGCCAAAGTAAAAGGGATTTCTATTATACAATCATCGTAGGCCTTACCAAAGCCAAGATATGAAGACATGAGCATTCTATGGTCTATTTAACTCACAATGCAAGATAAGAGCATTCTATGGTCAATTTAACACACAATGAAGAGAAGCAATAGCTGATCAATCTAAGGAGATCTTACAAAAGATCCTAACATTCACTTATAAGGGTCTTTGGTCTTTCGCTTGGTCTTTTTCTTTGTTGGTGTAGCAGTTATTGCTTCTTCATGATCTTGAGCTTTCTGTGGATGTTCTTCAAAATTGTCATTTGGCTTCTAGCTCTCGATCTTGGTCTTGAGCTTGGGCGCTATCTTTGTTCTTCATTCTCTAAGCTCGGCCTGTAGCTCTCGATCTTCATTCCTCTAGAACCAACTGAGCCTGAGCACCATTCTTGATCTTCTTTATGATTGTGCTTGGTCTCTTGCTCTTGGCTTTTCACCTCCTTGATCTTCAAGCATGGTTGCTAGTTGCCACCTTCGATATCTCCTGTTTTTGCCGGGCTTCCTTGCTCTGGATCTTCTTCTGATTTACTTGAGCTTGAATAATGTCTTCATGGCTTGAGTGCTCCATTTGTGCTCTTGAGGTGCAGGGTTGCTTCAAGTGTGATATTCTCATCTTGAGCTTAGGGGAAAGGTGTTTACTTGGTTTCATCACCATTGAAGGCATTGACATGCTAGTGGATTGTCTTCATGTTGTCCTTCTCTTGGTGTTGGCTTCTCTAGTGCTTCCAGCTTTCTCAATTTTTGCTTTGCCTTTTGCCTTACTGATGCTTCTCGTCTTGAGGTCTTCAAGCTGCTCTTGTGTTGATGCTTCCTCCTTGGTTGCTTGAAAGTTGGTCTTGATTTCCTTTCTTATCAGTTCAGCAATCCTGTTCAAAGGCGTTCTTTAGCAGGCCTGCTGTTTATCACAACTGCCCAAGGTCAGTCGATACAAAGTTTTGATCTCATCAAAACATTGTTATCACCTACAATGTTTGTTATCATCATAATTATAATCTTGGATTGAAGCCTTGAGGCTAACAATGGTAAATATTGCTTTTTAAAGGACATTTTTGGTGAAAAAATAGAGCACACTGCACACTTTATGTAATAGTATAGATTTTTCAGGTTTTGACAGTTCAAAGTAGCGAATTTATTAATCGTATTTCATGGTAGTTTTGCATAATGGAGGTTTCGAACACTTGGGCATCCCCTATAAGCTCTGGAAGTTTTATCCTATGGTGTCCACGGTGCCGGCAACAAATTCTAATGATATTCTAGAATTGATCTCAGAATCATTGTTTTTACCTATCCTTGTAGAATTGTCACTTGTACTCTGGTTTTTTTTTTTTTGGCAAATTATTTCTTGAAACTAATTACAATTTTCATTTATTTATTAGTAAAATTTTTTCCTTCAGAAAAAAGTTTGGGTTCCTCCATATTATCATACCAGTGCAGCCACCTATGGAGAATTTGTGCAAGGGTTTTTGTTTGATCAAGGAAGTGAGGGTTTTATAGTTACTAAACTTCGTAATAAGTGTTCTTACAAAGTGCTGCGTAGTAGCTGAATGTGCCTTAACTAGAAAATAGGTTAAATTGTGACAAATAATGCATGCTGATAGAGTCATATGAAACCTGTTCTATATCTTCATCACATCTAAAGTACGATATTTATCGACTCTTTTATCAATCATATGCTTCAATATTTAAAGTGGGTTCATGATATTTTTAACATCCAAATGTTAGTAAGTGAATTCTTAATCTTTATTATGCCACTAGTTTTTAACTTTTACTTTTTGCTGTGGATATGCTTTTTCTTCAATCATAATGTCATTCAGTTTGCTTTGACTTTTAGATTGGAGAAGAGCTTGGAGATATATACGACTATGTGGCTCCTTGTTTTCCTCCAAGGTTTGCCCTGTGTTACATTTTCTCTTTCTTCTTGTTTTCTTTGGTTTTATTAGCAATCTTGTTAGTTATATGTTCAAATTTTCGCTTTAGTTTTAGGTTTGTAGTAGGAATTGAGCAAACAGTCTTTTTATGCTAATTAAGGCAAACAGTCTTTTTATGCTGCATAGTACAATGGCTTAGTCTGTTTGCCTTAATTAGCTTAATTCAACATCTTTCTTATGCCCATGTATAAATAGTTATTTTCAGTAAAACTTTCATTTCGCTAGCTGTGAGTAATAGTTAGATGCTAAACAATGGGCTCATGTTTTGAATATCTTGGTTGTTGATAATAAATATAAATAGGGTCAATTTTCAATAATAAATATAAGAAAAGGATAAATTGGTAAATGACATTTTAAAACTCATGTCTATCCATAAATCCAGAAGCTTCTTAAAGCTTATTTGTTTAAACTAGATATGAGCCCGATCAGCCCCAAGAGAGGAGAGAGAGAGAAGAAAGAAAAAAGAAAAGAAAAACTGACGGCACGCTGGCAGCAACCAGCGGCAGTCATCGAGAGCTGAGAGGACACCGCCGAGCACACCTCAGGCCAACACTATCAATGCCAGGAAGGAAGATTCCTCAGCACCAATCACACACTCCACCTCTGTTTTCTCTCCTCGTCACAGTCACTTGCCAAAAAAGAAAAAGAAGAAGAAGAAGAGGAGGAGGAGGACGAGGAGGATAGCAAAGGAGCATACCTGCAGCGACAAATATTGTCGATATATCATGAGGTCTTTGTGATTTCTTGCTTTTTTCTTCAAGAAACTGATATGTGATAAATTTTCGATATATCGATATATACCGATATATCCAGTATCTCGCTCGATAAAATGTGACAATGATATGCACCCTCATATCTGTATGGGTACCCACCGATATAGCGATATATCGGCGATCTAAACGATATTTAATTCCTTGGGTACACTTCGCTGTCCACAAGGCGCAAAAGTCGGTAAAGGGGCTCATACATATCACAGACTCTTGAAACACTGTCCCAGAATTAGTTGTCATGGACCATTGAGTCAACCTTACGGCCTAGTTGGGTTTTCTATAGAGGATGAGTATTCCATTATGTTGAAGTGAAAATGTTCCTTAAACCTCCTTTCCTTTTCCTTAGACTATCAAGTGTGATGTAATTTGTGGCAAATCGGGTGGGAGCGGGTCGCACACTATCACCTCCACATCTCTCCCTCATTTGAGCCAATAGCTAATTGTGGTTATATATAAAATTGGTTGTCATCCTCCCTTTAATGATCACTTTTCTTGTACTAGGTCTTTTTGCAATTTTTTCAAAATTTAAATCTATACAGTGGGCAGCACAAGGGTCCAGTATAAATTAGGGAAAATTATCCAAACCCCCCTATAATTTAGATTCTGTACCAAGGGGCCCAAAACCCTTTAAGATTTACCCAAAGATCCTTTCAGGATATTTCAAAGTCAACCTTTATATATATATTTATACCAATGGATCATTTTTGTGTATATATCTATATATATATATATATATACAGAAATGATCTATTGGGGTCCCTTTTTACGGTCCACTTTTACTGTCCACTCCTCGCTAGGATAGTTGGGATAGGTATTTTGAAAAATCGACCGTTGGATTAGATACTTCTGTTACGTATGTCATGTTTGCCAAAAATCACAGTGATCCAACAGTTGGTTCATGAGAAAACTGTCTATATGAAAAAAACTGACACTTTAAAGAACAAAAAAATGTCAGTTTTTTTCACAGTCAGTTTTCTTAGAAACCAACCGTTGGATCACTGTGATTTTTGGCAGTCATGACAAACGTAATAGGAGTATCTAATCCAACGGTCGCTTTTTCAAATTACCTATCCCAACTATCCCAGTGAGGAGTGGACCGTAAAAAGGGACCCCAATGGATCATCTCTCTCTCTCTCTCTCTCTATATATATATATATATATATATATCAGCTTATTTGCCGTTATTTGATGAAATTAAATTTTTTTTGATTTCCAAAGTTTGTAATTGTATTGGACTGTATGAAAATTTTGTATATTACATTGAATTCAAATTATGAGTGTCCTATCTGCATATATTCTCAAAGTTCACATTGAAAAAGTACGGCCAGTGCTATCTCCATTAACACTGTTGGTGTTATCTCCATTAATTAGCACGACTGGTGAATTTACCTGTTTAAAAAATACAGGGATCAAAACCCACCTCACAAAACAATAGGTGAATATACCTATTTCAAAAATACAATATACGAATCCAGTACAATATAATAGGTGCATTTTACCTATTTCACAAACACTAACAGGGAAACTAGGTATATTTACATATCTCACAAATCATCCAAAAAAAAAATACAACGATCAAAACCCATTTCATAATACAGTTGGTACATTTACCTATCAATAACAGGGAAAAGAGGTAAATTTACATATTTCACAACAACATTCACAAATCATTGATTTTTACTAATAGGGAAGATAGGTATATTTACCTATTTCATGAATTTGTTTTGTGAACCCAGAAAACAAGTGAACCTAGAAAACAATGGTCTTAAAGGAGCACGCACGTATCTGCCCAACTTGAAAACAATTCACGCTCCCTCCGATGAATGATTGTTTGTTCTGGCTTGATTATTGGAGGACTACTGCTGGAAGGCGTTGTCACTGCAACTTGGTGCCTAGTGTGCTCTTTACGAAAAGGAGTGAAACGAGCAAGGAGAGAGAGTCGTCAACCTTAATGTTAGTGATTGCCTTCATCAGCTCATTGCAAATAGGGATACATTGTCCCTCTCTTCTGCGAGATTTCAGGAACGATCGTGTAACCACCATTTTTGGCTTGTAATAATTTTGGTAAAAAGTTGAATATGAAATGCTAAATTAAGGGTATATTGGTCATAATATACAAAATAGGTAAATATCTCTAACCGGTTTTTCAACATTGGTTTTGGGTTTACTACTAGTACACTAAGGGGTTTTGGGTTAATTAGCCTATAATTATATCTTTCCATTAATTTTTCCCTTTCCTTGTTAAAGTTGCTGCCATTGTCTGTCACCACCTATACAACATTTTTGCTTCCAACTTCTTGCACCACATTTTTCATTAAACTGTAAATATATTTGTGGTCTTTGACTTGGTCGGAAGCATTGACTCACTTTAGGAAAATTGTTTTGACCTTTACAATATACCGTAAAGTTGATGATGGTCCGTTTGGTGGGACCGTCCAACCATCACACATTATGGTACAGCTATAAGTCACCCACTTTGGCTTTATGGTTAGTATATATGGATCTACTTCTTCCACCTGTAAAATATGCATGAATGTATCACATAATTAGATTTAAGTTACAATAAGGCAATAACATACAATTAAAAATGTAGTAAATAAGTAATTATCTCCATATCTAGATATTTTGTTCTTATTTCATATGGGGTGGGAGGTTCAACCCTTGGTCCAGTAGCCTGGGCACCAACAATCATATTTTTTAAATGGTGGGAGGCTGCCCTCGCAGGAGAGACATTCTCAAGTATGAAGAATTTTGAAATTAATCTTCCCATTCACTCCCTAATCTTGCCTCCACTAAGCATACTTTTTATTGTTCTTTGTTTTGCCTTTTTTGTCTTATAGTAGACGGAACCAGCGGAGTGTAGATTTTTGGCTCCCGCATGCTATGGCTTCACTTACCTATTGAACTAGGCCCCTCACTCTTTCCAGATCCACTAACACCAGCACTACCAGCCCCATTCCCTGATGCTAATCTTCTGTATTGGTCTCTCTCCCATTCATTGGCTTTGAACGCCTTGTATACTTTTTTATAGGTAGCCTTCTTGTGCTGATCAATGTCTATTGGGTAGGTCCCCTCATCGTCAGATGAGTTATCTGAATCTTTTATCTCTTGGGGTTCCAAAATACCTCCTCTCAATTCCCTTCTAATAACCTTCCATTCTTTTTTATTTAGCCGTTCTGTCACTGCTCTTGCCCTTCATTTGTTGAATGAGTTCATCTCTAACCTCAGGTGGCACCATATCACACATAGCTACATTATGGCATGGATCCGTCTTTGTTAAATGGAATTTGAGACGGGTCACGCCACCGCTCTACCAAGACCTTCGACAATATTTGCATATAATACCACCAACAGTCTCTGGTGTATGTTTTCCATTCTCCCATCCAGGTTCAGTTTTCCTCCCCATCACCTTTCTTCCCTCCGCTTGCAATGCTTGCAAGATTGAAGTTGTAAAGACTGAAGTAGTGAAGTGAATTTTGGATGGGTGAAGTGGGACTAGGAGGAAGAGAAAAGAGAGTAAAATTCGTCACTATGGATGTTGAAATTGTGAAGAGTGGTCTTCTGGAGTTGATGTTATAAACTTGTAACACTTATACAAATTTCAGCAAAAAGCATGATTGATTGCACACTTGCACGACTTACAACTTTGCAAGTTGCACACTTTGACCAATAATATGATATTATTACTATGTGATAATGTGAACAAATATAATGCTGGCTGCAATTTGCAGCATGTAAGATCTGCCATGCTTTGAAAAGATTCCCAAATATGCATTTAGAACCACGTGAATGGAATAAAGAGGCATTGCAACATATAAGAGAGTTGTAGCCTTTGAAAATAAGCCCAAAAGGTTTGGTGGGAAATAATGCAAAAGCGTGTTCACATGCAAGGCTGACTTTGTGGGGCCCATAAGCTGGCTTTTTCCAGCGGCAAGTTGGCAAAAATCAGACTGCAAAAGCATCAAAGAGCTTTGCAGACCCGTGACACCATTCTGGGCGAAATATCGCCGAATATCCGCCGATATTTTGAGTTTTTGTTCATTAAATCATGTGATACAATACAATGATCGATATATCCACCAATATATGTGATATATCGCGATATATCCATTGATATAAAGTGAAAAAGATATGCCAGTGATATTTCATATCGGGACCGACCGATACAGCGATATATCGTCGATATATTCTATATTTAATACCTTGATAGTATGCTATCAATTTTATTCAATCTAAATAATATAAGATAGTACATGCCTATAAATAAGAAAACCATATTCTAAGTAAAAGACAAAAATACCCCTAATAATAAATTGTAATTACAACTCACACCCCCCTTAAGCTCACGATGCCATAGTTATTAAAGGAGCAAGGCGCACCCTAGGCTTAAATGGCTCCTAACGCCTAGGCGCAAGGCGCAAAATAAAGCGTGGGCATGAGAGAGTGAGGAGCACATTTTAATAAAACTAGTGCTACGATATTTGATTAAATGCCACTATGAAAAATAAATCAATGTACACAAAAAATTCAAGACTCAAAATTTTTTTTTCTTTTTGGGCTATAAGTTCAATTGGTTAGAGCAATAGAGCGTTGTGCAATTGTACAAATAGCAACCATTAGAAGAAGAGTGCTGCTACTGCTGAGAAGAAGCAAGAAGAAGAAAATAATAAGGAAGAGGGGATAAAAAGGGCAGCCATTAGAAGAAGAGTGTAACTGCAGTTGTAAAGCAACATTAAAGAAGAAGAGGAAGAAATTAAAAAAAAAAATCAGGGCAGTCCGTGAAGTAGAAGAAGGAGAGAGAGAAACTGAACTAGAGGTAAGAGTAGAAGGAAAAAAAAAAGAGTAGTGCGTGAAGGTGAAGAAGAAGATGGAGAGAGAAAGACACTGACCAAGCCGTGAAAGAAGAAGAAGTGAACAAAAAAGAAGAAGAAAAAGAACAGAGCAATGGGTGATTGTGTGAAGAAGAAGAAGAAGAAGCAGAGAAGTACCTGCACCAGAGAATGGCATGTGGCTGTGAGAGAGAGAGAGAGAGAGAGAGAGAGCAGTGGATGCACAGACAGAGAGAACTAGGGTAAGAGAGCTTTGATCGATTCCCCCCCCTTTTTCCTTCTTTCTTTGTTTTAAATTTTTTTTAAAGTAATTGATAATTGATGGGCTGATTAAATGATTCAACGGCTAAAATTAAAAGCCAAAGAGAGTGAGAAAAAAAAAAGGGTGTAGAACCATCAGGCGCGCCTTAGATGTGTCCCGCGCCTCAGCAAAAGCCCTCGCCTAGGCACCTTCCATGCATCTGAGGGAAGTTGCCTTACCTAGGCTTAGGCGAAGCCCCACCTTTGCTCTCGTCTGCGCCTTGCGCCCAAGCGCGCGCTTTAACAACTATGCATGATGCTAACCCAGAATGCCTTGAGAGTTTGTTAAGAAGAAACAAATTTGAGCTGTAGTGTGAGCTTTGGTGAAAAAATCAGCAACTTGAAGCGAGGATGAAATAAATGGAAGCTGAATGTCCCAGCTTAAACTTGCCGATGAATAAATTGACAGTTGATCACAATATGTTTAGAATGGAGTTGTGAATGATCTGAATAGCATTTTAACTGTCACAACAAAGAGAGGTTGGAGAGGCAACAGAAACACCAAAATGGGAAAGGAGCCAACGAAGCAAAATAATCTTAGCACTGGCGTAAGCCATAGCAGTTATTCTCAGCAGTAGACCGAGCAACAGTAGTTTGCTTCTTGCTTTTCCGGGTTATAAGAGAATTCCCTAGAAAAACACAGTGGATTTGCGAATATGAATATCACCGGCGCAGTCAGTATTAGCATAAGCACGTAGAGACAGATCAGAACAAGGAGAGAAACAAACTTTGAAAGATGTTGCCAAGAATATAATGCAAGACCCAAAATAACGTAGCCTAATGAGTAGTACGTGGAGTAGACACAAATTGACTTAGAAGGTGAGTTGCATAAGCAATATCATGCTGGGTCATGGTAAGATAAACAAGACAGCCAACCATCTCATGATATAGAGTAGGATTATCCAAAGCACACACCATCCGAATAAGAAAATTTGGCATTAAGCTCAAGTGGGGTGTCAACCACCTTGGTATAGTAAGCTGGGCACAATGAGTCAACTCATTGGCATACTTGGCTTGAGACAGCAGAAGACCATGGGGAGAAGAAGCAACCTCAATGTCCAAGAAATAACGAAGATGCCCCAAATCCTTCATCTTAAACTGAAGAAATAAATGATTCTTTAGCTTAGCAATACCAGTCAAATTAGACCCAGTAATAACCATATCATCAACATACAAAAATATAATATCCATACCTTGAAAGGGCAAATGAAGAAACATTGCAGAATCATGGGCACTAGGAGAGAAACCAATGGGAGAAATTGATGTTTGAAAACACTCATATCGAGCACGGGGAGACTGCTTCAAGTCGTAGGTTTACATCAAGGATTGGTATTAAGTCCTTATCTTTTTTGCTTTAGTTATGGATAAATTAACTAGACATAATCAAGAAGATGTTCCATGGTATAGGTTATTTGCTGACGATATAGTATTAGTTATTAATGAGTAGGGGTTAATCCTAAGTTAGGATTATAGAGAAATAGCTTAGAATCAAAAGGTTTTGGATTGGGTAGGACTAAAACAGAATATATGGAATGTAAATTTAGTCAAACTAGGAATAGAAATGAGGGTATGGTTCAAGTTGATGGGGAAGAGATATCTAGAACTTCGACTTGGGGAAGGTGGTTGCATATATATATATTGGATCTCATGAGGAAGGTGATTACAGTGGAACAGAAAACCTTCAACATAGTTAGTAGTGAAGGTGGCAAAGGTAGACCTCTCTAGGTTTTCGAAAGAGGCAGAGGGTACCTCAAATCAATCTTTTTAGAAGAGAAAGGAGTTTGATGGCTGGTTGAGCTCCCGGATAAGGTTGCTGGGGGTTCTATCGCTTGAGGTAATGGAGTATTCAGAGGTAGGTTCAGGGATGTGCCTGTGTTAATGCGAGTTAACAGTCGATGATGATTCTTGGGTGTTGTGGAAGAGGTGGAGGGAAGACGGTGGGATTAGTTATTGTTCCAGAGGGACATGGCCCAGCAACTGCAATGCTATTGTAGTAGTCCCTTCTCCTCTTTTCTTTTTTGTTTTGAAGTTTCTTAGTTGAGGAATGATCTATGGAAGATTTTGATATTTTCTTCCCATAAATGATAAAAATGATATTGAAGTGGGTTTTGTCTCCCATTGATGATGTTTCAGTTAATATGTTGACCATTTCATCAATAGTTTAGCCCTTGGTGGTGGTGGTGGTGGTGATAATGATGGTTGGGTGGATGATGGTGGAATGGGTTGGGGTTGAGGGTTATTTGGAATAAGTTGCCTTTTTGAACTCCCTTTTAGAAGGGATTGTAGACAAGAACACCTATTTAGGGGAAATTTTGAGAAGGGATTTTGGGCCCTCAAGTCCCTTATTTAGATCTCTCTAAGAATCACAAATTCTGCCTTCGGTTTTCCAAATGGGGAAAATTGCCTTTTTAATTTTACATCCCTTCCTAAGCCCAAATTCCTCCCAGAAGTACTGCATCCAAATGCAGCCTTAAAGACAAAATGTCAGTTGAATAGTTGATTTAAGGGCTAACACACTACATTTTCTTTCCTATTGCTGTTTCTCTAGTAATGTTGAGCATTAGTGATTATTGTGTGCACCGGCGTTTTAAATATCGAGCGATACCATACGTATCGGGCGATATGTTTCGGAATTCCGAAGGTCCTATACGCGATTCTCCCCTTTACTCTATGTGAATTGAAATTCACATTGTATCAGGCCGATACGATACGTATAGGCCTGTATCGGCCGATATTCCCATAGAGAAGCCGTTACGTACCAGATGTTTCCAACTTTTTCTGGCTTAAAAAAAACAAAATCAACAATATGAATAATGAAGAAGAGGAAATTATTATGCATCTTTTGGGATTTGAGGAGTTTAATTTAGCATCAGAGGAGAAGAGAGCCGTAGATTGAGAGAAAATAGACAAAAACCCATTTTGTAGTCGCCGATGTTGTTTCTGATACATCAGGGTGAAGTAGCCGGTGCAGTCGCCGGCCGCCAACGAAGTTGTTGCCTCCATTGGTGGTCACCGGAGATGAGAGCTTTTGCACCGACGTTACAGCAATCTTACTTGTGTGTGTGTCTATACACACACACACACACAGAGCTTTTGCACCGACATTGTATAGCCAACTCGTTACGCCTCTTACTTGTTTATATATATGCACCGACATATGTACAGCTAACTGGTCAGCTTGCTTACTTTTTCCTTTCTTTTTTTTCTTTTGAAGTCTGAGGTTTGAAAAGTCAAAATAGATTAAAAGTATTATTATATTTTCATTATTTTATTCTTTATTTATATTTTTTCATTTTTTAATTATTTTTATCATTTAAAAAAAATTATAAAAAGCATTTAATTTTTTTTTTTATATTTGTAAAAATATGTTAAAAATTAATAACAATTCTTAAATATTTGAAAAATTATAAAATAAAAATCTAAAAAAATAATTTTAAAAATTTATAAATCATAAAATGTATGAAAATATATTGAAAAATAAATATTTTAAAATTATGAAAAAAGTTTTAAAATTATAAAAATATTTAATATAATTTAAAACACTAAATTCTTTATAAGAAATTTTCAAAAAGTATAAGAAAAGTATTTTTAAAAATTATTAAAAATAAAATACAAAAATTATAAACTACAAGTGTACAAATCATGTTGTACAAATCACAATAACTCTTTAAAATTATTAATATACATTATTACAAGGTGAAAATATGTGTATGACTACTTTTGGGGTTGATGTGCCCAACAAAAAAAAATTCACGGCCTCGGTACCCAACACCCGTTACGTATCACCTGATACACTTGATACCCGTTACACCTTTACCGTTAACATTACGGGTCAGTTACCCGATAGTTAAAACCATAGTGTGCACACACAGATGTACTACAATTATACTTGGGAAGCATGTATGTTATGAAGATTATCTTTCATGAAAATGTTTTATTTCTTTTGATCTCATCTTTCCTGCCTGCAGATATGAAATATTCCAACTCATGGTAAATCTGTATTCTGAGAGGTTCATCCAAATGCTTAGACTGGTCAGTGACAGGGCAAATTTACTGACAAATATAGAGATATTAAAGGTATTATTTCCTGGATTGTTATTTATTATCATCTTAAATAATAAGAATAAAATTTATTTTGTTATTTATAATTATGTTGTGTTGTCAGCTCATAGGAGAGAATGGGGCATGCATATTATACATTTATACTATTCCTGCATAGCAGTATCAACCATATGACTATTTGCCTAGTTAATAGGCTTCAATAAATATACGCACGACCGTGTTAGATTGCATTTCAGGTTCTTGTGATATCCACGTTCCACAGACGCCTATGTTGCTACCATTGTTTCATACATATTTTGTTAGACACACTGATACACATAATTGCACTAAAAAAGCAGGTTTGGTTACCACTTCCAAACATGCATAAATTGATGATTCGATATGAAAATTCCGACTTCTGATATTGCAAATACTAGGTACTAAGCTCTACCCTGCCTCTGTTAACGTTTTTGACTGATATTTACATGTCTTTAAAGACCATCAATATCACCTCACTCCCAAGTAATAACATTACTATGGGCACTTTATTTGAAAAATAATTAAAATCGAAGCACTGGGGATCAAAAAGCAATTTTGGTACTTTACCATGAACTTCAGTTCATTTTGACCTGGTACTTAAGGTTTTCATCTATGACTTCGTTCTATGGTGTCTGAATTTTCACATTATGAAATGAATTTTCTAATTTCCCTTTTCCTTTCATCTCTGTATATTGTTTTTCTCTCACTCCTCTAGTAGTTTTATCATGTTTGCAACTAGGTAACTGGTTGGGTAGTTGAATACCAAGATAATCTGATTGGGCTTGGCGTTGATGAATCTTTAGCTCAAGTTTGTTCTGAGAGTGGTGCTATGGATCCCCTCATGAATTCATATGTTGAAAGAATGCAAGCCACAACAAGGGTAATAATATTCCAAGACTCCATTGCGATATTATTTTTAAGTTCACAACATTGCTCACAATACTTTTCTCCCATTTAACTTTTGGTTTTCGCTGCCATTCTGTTATACAGATATGGTATTTAAATATCCTGGAGGCTGATAAGGTGCAGCCACCAAAGAAAACAGTAGGCGGAAAGCTTTATACGCCAGCTGCTGTTGACTTATTTAGGATCCTGGGAGAGCAAGTGCAAATTGTTCGGGATAATAGCACTGATGTCATGCTATACAGAATTGCTTTAGCCATTATTCAGGCAAGTTTAGATTCATAGGTTGATGCTTTTAGTGAAATTGGATGGATTATGCCCAGAAAATTTAACACCAAAATTTAGGATAAATTGATTCTGCTGAGGAGTTCTTTCTTGCTTTTCCATATATTCATATTTATTGTAAGTCCCTCTACAGCTTTATCACTTGAGTGATTCAGTACACCAAGAAATGCCTTAGGTCGTGCATGTAAAAAGACAGAAAAAACAAAAAATCAACCCATATTACGATGGTGCAAAAAAGCCAAAAAAGAAAGACT
Source organism: Hamamelis virginiana (assembly GCA_017140935.1). Lineage (NCBI taxonomy): Eukaryota > Viridiplantae > Streptophyta > Magnoliopsida > Saxifragales > Hamamelidaceae > Hamamelis > Hamamelis virginiana. The sequence goes on along the minus strand of JAESVK010000457.1, from coordinate 40,558 downwards.
ATTTGTCTCTAGATGATTTAGACATCGGAGATAGAGTTTTAAGAAAAGACTCTTCTACTTCTGTCTTTCCACATAAAGACTATTTGTTTCTCTAGATGTTTCGGACATCGGAGAAAGAGTTTTTAGAAAAAGTTCTTCTCCTTCTGTCTTTCCACATTCGCCATAAAAGGTAAACTAGATTGATGCTTCAATATTCAGAAATGCCTTTTTTACCCTTGTACTAGTGGTTGAATAGTCAACCTGTAATAAAAAATCAATGAAAAAGTTCTCTCCTCTGTCTTTTCATATGACCATCATTCCCACGACTCTCTTTACAACTCTCTCTCTCTCTCTCTCTCTCTCTCACACACACACACACACACACCCCATTTCTTTAGTATCTTCTTTTGTAGGTATTCTATCTTTAGGGCTGGTATACCGCACTTGTAGAGGGGCTCTGGCCCTTTTGATTTATCTTAATGAATGGTACTTGATCAGGGAAAAAAAATGGCCTTTAGCTTAGTTTACTGGATCTAACATATTTGTCAAATTTAAGTTCTAATTTGGGTTGGTTTGGGATTTGTATCTGCGCAATTACAGATACTTGAGCTGCTGGCTGCACCATAACATATGTGACACATTCATATTAGTGCCAATGGAATCAAAATGCTTAAGAAAATGCATCAAATTGTTACAGAAAGTTACATAAAATTGAAAAGAATAGAAAATGGCGAATTAAGTAGTGCAGAGCTTACTGTGTTCTGTTTTCTGTTGCTATGCGCTATCCTTGGGTAATTTCCCGTATCAATGTTTATTATCATTACTTTATTGGCATAATGCACTATCCTTAATTAAGTAATTCCAAAATATTGAAGGAAATGACCAATAATTACCAATAAATGCTGAACTTGCTCTGTTTTCTGTCCTAATTTACTTTAAATTTGGTCAAGATCTGATTTATTCCTCCATCCTCCGGTAAAAAAATGGCACTTGTGAGATGACTGTGTAAAGATTTGTGGGATAACAATGTAAAGATGGAAACAGAAGGCTTGAATAACGGAGAAAAACCACCTCACCACTCAATTGTAGGAAATGTGAATACCCTTTAGACATAAGCATGGACTGATGACACAGTTTCAAAAACCAAAAATTTTTTGAGAAACTATATTTTGATAAAAAAGATGCAAGAATCTTGTGTATCAATGACAAACCTTATGGTAGCATGTTAAAAGTTAGAGAAGCAGAGCCAAAAAATGGGTGAAAGGTGATTCATTTTCTCCTCTCTCCTCTTTCTTATTCATTCTTTTCTATTCTACTATACAATTTCTGCCACTTTTTTTTGCCCCTATTTTGTTTAGGTTGAACTGAAGAATCTTTTAGGTCACTCATATGTTCATCATTGATATGAATTTGGACAAAATCCCCCCACTGCAATGTTAAAATTTTTTATTTTTCAATTTTAAGTATTCGTTAAGTGGTGATTTCAGTAAATTATGGAGTGTTGAAATTTCCTTTATGTTTCTCTGTGGTTTCTTGGAAAGCAGAAACATTTTGAATGTATTGACTATAGTATATGGAAGCTAAAGCATTTTGTTTGTGCTGCTGCTACGACTACTACTCACCTTTTTATTATGATGCAGCAAATACTATTTGTTCTCTCTTTCTCCCTCTCCATGCGTGCACCCGCGCGCGCATGACTTACATGAAAAATACTAGAGCTACCTAGCTGTCACAAGAGTAAAATAACGATCAACAACCATACGAGACTACTAGTACTAATTGTTTACATGGGAAAATTCAAATTTTGGTTCTATATGATCTTTCTCAACTTACAAAGAGCATATATGAGGTCCATAGAGAGAATACGATAAGTGTTATTTTGTTAGAAGCCTATAAATACTAGTTTAGTGGTTAGAGAATTAGTTTTGATGTTATTTTACTTGAAATTGCAGAAAGGAATGGAGCATTATCTCTTTGTTTTTGGTTCTCTCTATAATTTGAGCACTTGTTCTTCAAATTCAGTGCAATTCTCTTCATTTTCTTGGCGATTCTAAGTTTAATTGACATCATTTGGTATTAGAGCTTCAGCTTCTGATCCAATTTCGCACTGATTTTGATAATTTGAGCCTTAAATCTTTGATTTCTCTCCAGCGAAAACCCTAGAATTGAGATCTCGGTATTGACACTTCAATTTCTCTCCAAATTCAGCATTTTTTTTTGAACTATTTTGCATTCGAAGCTTCAATTCAACCATAGCAGTGATCGAATTCTACTCAAAGTTTGAATTGCAGCTTTATTAGGTGATTTCTTGCAATTTGAAACTTGGATTCAGCCAGGGCAGTGATCGGCTGTTCTGGAAAGCACAATTGCAGCCTTCATTTAAAGAATTTTCTTGCAATTGAAGCTTTATATACCCCTGGAAATGTTCAAATCACCCTGGGAAACAAAATCTCAGCCATCCCTTGGTGAGTTTAATGGTTGCAGTTCATCCTGTTATGTTCGATTTTCATGGAGAATCTATCAGAGCATAGCAGATGTTTAGTTACTGTTGCGTAGTTCTCTGTTTCTCCAACAATTTGACACTGCATTTGGTGGATTTTGCTTTCGATTGAAGTTTCTTCAAATCTAACTCATTTGGTGGATTTGGTTTCCAGGAGCAAACGAGTCCCATGGAGGGATCTTTGGGTGCTTGAACGATGAATATGGTCATCATTCTTTTGATTGTCAAAAGGCCATTATTCCTATTAATAAGGTTCTTTTGATGGAGGAAGTGAAGGAATTTGAATCTGAATCTTATCTTCCAGTTTATGAGCAGCCTCTAGATGAGGAATTAGGTAGTGATTTTGATGAGTTGGAGCGAGCCAAGTCAAGTGCAATGAATTTATGATCAATCCTTGAGTGAGGGATTGGTGATGTTTTGAAAGAAGTGCAACCAATTTATGATCAACTTTTGAATGAACTTGGTGATAATTTTGAAGAAGATTGGGTGAGAAAATTTATAGCTCCCGTATTTGATGATGAAAATTATGATGAAGATGAGGAATTTGAAAAGGAACATGAGGTGGTGGATAACATTTCTGAAGTTCAAACCGTTTCTTCATTCTGAAAGAATTATTTGATGGTAAAAGTGTTGATAGTGGTGGCATGTGTGCTTCAATTTTACTAAAGAATTAGGCTGATTTTGAGATTCCTTGTGCTGATTTTGTGAAATCTAAAGTCCCCAACAACTTCTTTACTTGCCTCCAAGAGTATTATTCTAGAAAGCCAACAAAGTGGCTATGTCTTTGCCTTAACTACACTAGAAACAGTGGCTGGAAATCCCGATTCTAGTGCTGTTGGTGGCTTGTTGCAGCAACATTTGAATGTTTTCCTTAAAGACCTCCCAAGTTGCCTCCCATGAGGAATATCCGACATTGTATTGGTTTAGTACCCAGTGCAGCACTTCTCAACAAGGCAAACTATGGAATAACTCTTAAAGTGAAGAAGGAGCTTCCAAAACAGATTGAAGAGTTTCAAAAGAAGATTTATCTTTGTAGTGGATATTTGAAATTCTTCCAAGGAATGTATGGAAGACAACTATAAGGGATGTTTGGAAGACTTCTTTCAAGACACATGACGGGCTATTTAATTGGTTAATCATGATTGCTACCAAATTTTGTAGATGAAACTTGAGGTATGTTTCTTTTAAGAGGGGGAGTCTCATGTAACTGAAAGGATTTGACGAAACAGGATTAGCAGCAGAAGACATACGATAATTTTTTTTTTTTTTTATAAAGTATTGAATCCATCATCACAATCAATCTAAGACTCGAACACAATCATATGATCATGAATATAAACCAAGAACACAATTTAAACAATTTAAATAAACTTAACTTGATTTGTCTATGATGAAACCTCGAATCGAATCCAAGCTTCAAAGAGTATGAAGTCTCCAAGGTATCCACATGAACACAAAACTCCTCAAGGTCCTTGTGATTGATCAACACTTGATCAAACCAAGCTAGAGAGGGAGAGAAAATTTCTATTTTAAGGTTCTATTGGAATAATTCCAATTTTGCCCTCAATGACAACACTTATCATTAGGCCTTCACTAGTCATGAGTGACATCTAGTAACATATCATGACGTACCCTAGGTGTGGGTGAATAGTAGAACTAAATGAACCCTTCATGTTACTTAATCCTTCATCCCCTAATGTCACTGTTAAGATAATCAAGTATGATTATAAGTCAAACCCCTATCTTAACAATTTGTTATATGTCTCACAAAATACAATCTCAACAAGATAAATCCGATGAAACTCTTTCACAGTTCAAATATCACTCTGGCCAGAGATTCAAACTGAGAATTATCTTTGTGAACAAACCTTGACATTCTCTCTCATTAAAGTGAGAGTGATGATTCCTTATTGCACACTCATTTATCTTCATGCATAACTCATTAGAGCCAATAAGTACCGATTACATTCTGATGGTTAAAGATGTACGAGATACTATCAAACTCTAGTAATCTATGCACAAGGTAACTCTGGTGTCTCAAGTCTAAGGATAACCATTCGATGGACGTAACATTAAGAATATTCTTTTGACTTAAACTCCATAAGAATATTCTTGTAGATCATGTTCAGTGTACATATTCTCCAATATGCGCCCACAGATTAACTATAGTGCCAATACACAGATAGGAAAGACTACCTATCCTCCCACTGGAGCTAGTTTAAATCTGTGCTACTCTTAGTGGTTCATAATGTCCACTTTAATAAACCTATGAGTAGGAACTCTTTAGAATAAATGTGTATGAGAAATATAAGTCTCCCTATCTCAACAACTTGAGATATATATTTATCATTTATTCATGGACCTTATCATATATATATTTAAATATACAAGACAAGTTATACCTTCTAATTAATATAATATGAAATTGATATGTCCTTTAGGATTGGTTTTAGGGCATATCTCCAACAGTAACCCAATTAGTACTAATATTTTCACATTTCTGTTTTTAGTTTTCTCTGTAATTCCAGCACTTGTTCTCCAAATTTATTGCAATTCTCTTCAATTTCTTGGTGATTGTAAGTTTGATTGACATCATTTTCTCTCTAAAACTTTCCATCATCTTCCATTTTTTATCTTCTTCTCACGAAGCTGAATTGATTTTCCATAGCTTGTTGCTAAGTTGATAAATATCATAGCTTGTGTCCTGTCTTAGTCTTTTCATAAACCCTCTCTATAACGTGCGATAATACACTTGAATTAGAGCTTTTGGGACACAGATTTATAACATTTCTATGAAACTTTTGCCAAAATCTAATGTCAAAATTTTGTTGGCCAATAATAAAGAAAATGTTGCGTGAGAGAGTTACTGCACACAAATTTGTTGATATACATGGGAAGTACCAAAATATGTAAGTAAAAATTGTTTTACCTTCTTTGGTTACAAATATACTATTGCTTTGGATGGAATAAAAAAAATGTATTTGTAAAGAAAATTTAACAGTGCTTTCAGAAATTTAAATCATGTCTCGGTAAGGACAACTTTCTACTATGGTCTTTCTGTACTGTCATGGTTGTACTGCCAAATCATTTATAGCATATGGAAGCAGTCATCTTATTTTCGTATATCAATGTTTGCAATTACTTCACTCGAGAGAGATATTTGCATTGATTCAACTAATTTGTGTCTTGATGCCATCACAAGTGTCTATTTCACTCTTGTAGCTGTTACCATGTGTTGGTGTTGTATTTCCTATCTAATATATTGAAAGAACATATTTGTTATTTTAGATCCTCTATGGAGAATGGCTCTCTGAATTGATCGTTGCCTTCACATCATTTGTCTAATTGACGTAATTTGCGTTCACGTCATTTGTCTAATTAGGTAATGATTGATTTTCAAGAAGCTGAGAGGCAGAGATTTGAAGAACCTGCTTCTGAACTTGGCCTAGAACCTTTATGTGCAATGGTTTGTGGATTGTTTAAATTTGTAGCATGTGTCTATATCTTTAGTGCCTGCATGGAAATATTTTACCATCTATATCTTGCTATTTACATTCTATTCAGATTAACAACAATCTGCGCTGTTATGATCTTGCAATGGAGCTAAGTAACAGCACCATGGAAGCTCTTCCACAGAACTATGCCGAGCAGGTTCATATATTTTCTTTTTCAGTCTCTTAATGAAGATTGCAATGCCAACGTAGTTCTTTTGTAATTTGTCTTCACAGCATTTCCTATTATCACTCATTCATTCCTTTTAGCTTTTATCTGATACGCTAATGGCCTGGCCTTTGTTACCTGTTACTGTTTTGGGTTGTCCTTCTGTAGAATTTCATGTATGATTGAATGACTCTATCTCTCCATATCAGTCCTTTTTTCCCTCTCGTCTAAAGTGATTGATTCTGGTTTTTTTAATTTGTTAATTTAAATCTGGGTAGGCAGTTCAAATTCAGTATATCCTATAGAACATTATCTGTCATTCTTGGAGCTAGCAATTTATTTCAATATGGTAGGAAAGTACTTGTTGCTGTATTTTAATAATAATTAAACTCTATTGGGAATTAGGCTATTAGTTTTCTTCTGTATACCTTTGGCTATGGACAAGGTTCCAAAAGAACTTTGTAGTTTCACCCCTTCAACTTATATCCATTCATATATTTTCACCAAACAAAGAACTTATATCCATTTACACATTGCGTCCACATTGTAGTTTTTTTTTTTTTTTTTTTTACCCAAACACATTATGTTTTTGACTTGCGACATTTTTTACCCTTCCATCAGTTAGCCGTGTGATTCTTTGACAGAAAAATGGTTTGAGCGGTCTTGTTTTTGAGTGAAACAAATTTTTGGAATATCATGGGATCATCTCCTATCATTCCATAAATTTTTTAATTTTCTAATTTTTACATTATTTTTGGTCAATTGACTTCTTTGTGCAAGGAAAAATTCACAATAAATAATCTACATGGAAAAAAATTACTAACGTTTTCCAGAAATTAGTTCATTTTACCAACATCCATCCTATGATAAAATTTCTTCCCAATAACAACCAGTTTAGCTTAGGTAAATATTGCACTCTAAATTTGCTGACAGATGAGAGGGCAAAAAGTGCCACAATCAAAACTATATGGGTCACTGTGTTTGGAAAAAAAATATATATATAGGGGTGCATTGTGTAAATGAGTGTGAAACAGTAATTGCCCCCTTTTTTGGGGTGAGATTCACATGCCTAGGCGTATGTCAATATATATGGTTTTGGAGACTATCCTACTTTGAAACTACAATTATATGGTCTTTACATCGGAACTTTTTGAGCTTGCTGTTTTACACTTTTACCATTGACAAAATCACAAACCTATAGGGATGAAACCTTGAACTACCTCTGGAGAAATTCAACTCAGATATTTTTTATGGTCTGTTCATAT
>JAESVK010000457.1:0-25450 GCA_017140935.1 Hamamelis virginiana | reverse complement strand
CCAAACTGGCTGTTTGGTCTGGTGAACCGGTGAACAAGACCCTCAACTGGTCTGGTAATGTGATCTGACTAGTTAGGACAAAAACCCATTTAAACCGGTATTAGCCATCAGTTTAGTAAACTAGGTCAAACCAACCAGTTTTTAAAACATGATGTCTTTAAGTTCCATTATTTAAAGTCAAAGAAAACCCACTAATCATGCTGTTTCCTTTTGCCTCTTTGGGTCCTTTTCTTCTAAGAGTCTATGAATGAACAAAAAGAAGGTTTCTAAATCATTGGTCTTGTGAAACCCAATTTCATCTGGTCCAGCTTCTTCAATTTTCAAAAATCAGATATGAAAATGCAAAATCAACTTATTTTTCTACAAGTGTTTTTCAGATACTGCAACAGCACTACTGTTATTTTTTGAAGTTTTAAGCCAAGTGTGTGTTAGGTCTTTTGTTCTTCATTTTTTTAAACAATTTTTTCTTAGGAAAAGCAAGTTCCCTTATTTCCAATAATCAGTCGGAAAAAATGTTATAATGAGGAAATTAGAAATATTGGTACAAATATTTATTATTAGTCTCTTTATATATATATAGAACATTGTTTTTTTATTTTCCCGAAATCATAGATATTTTAAAATTAATTTATTTATGAACCAGCGACCTGGTAATTGGTTCGGTTGTGATAGTGATGTAACCCAATCAGTACTAGTATTTTCATATTGTTGTTGATTATTATTTTACTCTTGTGACGTCTAGGTAGCTCTAGTGTTTCTCGTGCTAATTTGTTAGAAGCCTATAAATACTTGTGTAGAGGTAAGAGAATTAGTTTTTGATATCATTTGTTAATTTTGAATTTTCCAGATCTGTACAGATCTAACACAGAGCTCTAAGCTTCTGTTCTTGCTGTATTTTGTAATTCCATCCCTTAATCTTCAATGTTAGATCAATTTCTCTTTGATTCTTGGTGATTTGATGATTGAATGATGTCATTTTTCTGGTGCAAATCAGGGTGAGTTCCTCTGTTTTCTTGATTCTGATTACATCTTCCTGCATAATTTTCTTGCTACTGCTGCTACAGAATACAGATTTCAGGTCTGTGTTGCTGTTCTTCAGATCTAGTTCTTGAGTGCGGGATTACAAATCTGTATTGCTGTTCTTCAATCGTTTTGGTGCAAATCAGATTTTTTTCCTACTGTGTTGAGGACAATTTTAGATTGTCACATCAGCCCAGGTCTGGTGTAAGATCTTTTTCAGATTTGTGCAAGTGTACTGATCCGAGCTAGCTATCCAATCAGATTTGGTTGTGTAGTCTTCTGTGTGCAAGGCTTCTATGCAATTATTTTTTTTCCAGATCTGAAATTGAGATTTGTTTTGGTGGAATATTGAATCTGATTTCATTGAGAAGAGCTTGCTGCTATTATAGCTCTAAGAGGAAGAGAAGATGAAGAAAAGGAAGAAGAATGCCATGGATCTTGATCAAGAAACTGATTTTCTACCACCTTCAGGTCGGTATGATGGTCAACAGCATAGCTGTGGCCAAGAAGATGAAATTGCTAATTTGAAGAAGCAATTGGCTCCATTTATGGAAAAAGGAATAGTGCCTTTTCCCTCTTAGTGAGATGCATGAAGACTCTAAATCCAAAATCCAAATTGGTGTATAATATCAAATTGGAGCATAATATCTAAGATGAGCTTCCGGAATTTCACGGAAGTTCTTATTTCGATGACTTGGTAGAGTGGATGGATAGTTTGATACTCTTGAGAGTATTCATTACTAGGAAGTAATGGATACAAAGAAGGTGAAATTGGGATCTAATCACCTCAAGTGAAGATCCTTTGAATGGTGGAAACAATTGCAAGTCTGTCATTAAAGGAGTGGAAAGGGGATATGATTAGAGAGTGGAATGAAATAAATAAGCAGCTCAAGAAGCAATTTCTTCTATTCCAAGAATGTGATTTTAAGTATTTTAACTGTGGTGTCCAGGTAATAAATCTTCGGATTTTGGAAAGGCCATAAATAAGGTTCTTTTAATGGAAGAGATGGAAGATAGTGAACCAGAAAGTGAATTTCCGGTTTATGACCATCCTTTAAATGAGGAGTTGGGTGCTGATTTGAAGAAATGCAACCAATTTAAGATCAGCTAAGTAGAGTGCATCCAATTTATTGTCAACCAATTTATGATCAACCTTCAAGTAAGGAAATTGATGATAATTTTGAAGAGTTGGAGCGAAGTGAAGAACAACCAATTTGCGATCAACCTTTGAGTGAGGAAATTAGTGATGATTTTGAGGAAGATTGGTTGAGAATATATATGTTGCTTCCCATGAAGGAAATGTTCGAAATGTTAATCTCTAAGCCTCAACAACTTCTTTATTTCCTAAAACAAATCTTATGGAATAAAGTGTCGATAGTGGAGGCATTTGTGTTTCAATTTCGTTAGATAATGAGGCTGAATTTGAGATTCCTACTGCATATTTTGTGAATTCTAAGCGTCCAACTGAAAACTATCTTTAAGAGAAAAGAAGAATCTCTTATTCAAAAAGTGTATTCAATATGATTACAAACCTAGAATTTATAGAGAAGCTATTACAAAATTATGGTAAGTCAAACGCTACAAAATATAGAAACCTAGAAAACATAGAAACTCTTAATACATGGAAACTAATAAATTATGGTAAGTCAACTCTACAAAATAATACTAAATATTATGTATAGCTCACACCCCCCCTCAAACTCATGATGCAAGCGCAGAGAGCATTGAGAGTTTGTCAAGCAAGAAACGAAACCGAGCAGATGTGTGAGTCTTAGTAAAGAAATCGGCCAGCTAGAGAGCGGATGAAACATGGAAAAGCTTAATAGTCCCAGCTTGAACATGCTGACGGATAAAATGACAGTCGATCTCAATATGTTTGGTACGCTCATGAAAGACTGTGTTGTGGGCAATCTGAATGGCACTCTGGCTATCACAATAAAGAGGGGTAGAAGGAGAGACAGAGACACCCAAGTCAGAAAGCAACCATCGAAGCCATATCACCTCATCGGTGACCTGAGCCATAGCACGATATTCAGCCTTAGCAGTAGAACGAGCAACCACAGTCTGCTTCTTGCTCTTCCAGGAGATAAGAGAATCACCGAGAAAGACACAGAAGCCAGAAGTGGATTTGCGATCATTAACATCACCAGCCCAATCAGAATCAGCATAAGCCCTTAACTCAAGTGTAGAAGAAGACGATAAGTGCAAACTCTGAAAGATAGTGTCACGGATATAGCGAAGAACGCGCATGAGAGCACCCCAATGAGTAGAGCGAGGAGCAGAAACAAACTGACTCAGAATATGAACTGCGTAAGCAATGGCAGGTCGAGTCACAGTGAGGTAGACTAAACTACCAACAAGCTCTCTATAAGGGGTAGGATCATCCAAAAGCACACCATTAGAAGTAGAGAATTTGGCATTCAACTCCATAGGAGTATACACAAACTTAGAATCAGTCAATTAAGCCCGATGAATCAACTCATTAGCATACTTAGCCTGAGAGAGCAAATAACCAGAAGGAGAGGATACAACTTCAATGCCCAAAAAATAACGAAGGGGTCGTAAGTCTTTCATATCAAATTTAGCAAAAAGATGACGTTTAACCGCATCGATAGCAAAAATATCAGAACCAGTAATGATCATATCATCCACATACAGAAGAATAACAACCAAACCGGTAGAAGTATGGCGAATAAACAAGGCAGAATAGTACTCGGAGTGAAGCCGATTTGAGAGATGGTGGTCTAAAAATGATCATACCAAGCACGCGGAGACTGCTTAAGACCATATAGAGCTCGACGAAGACGACACACCAGTCCTGATGTATGAGGAAGACCAGGGGGAGGACGCATATACACTTCCTCAGACAAGAACCCATTAAGAAAAACATTTTTCACATCAAGCTGAAAAAGAGGCCAATGACGAACAGCGGCCACAGAAATCAGAGTACGAACAGTAGTCATCTTGGCAACAGGGGCAAAGGTTTCCTCATAGTCAACACCATACTCTTGAGAAAAACCTTTGGCAACTAACCGAGCTTTATATCTCTCTAAAGAGCCATCAGAATTTGTCTTTACCTTATACACCCATTTGCATCCAACAAGATTCTTATCTGCAGGTAACAGAACCAAATCCCAAGTGCCAGTCTTATGTAGAGCATCCAATTCAGTTTGCATAGCATCAATCCAATTAGGATCAGAACAGGCTTCCTTATAGGATCGAGGCTCAAAAGAATGTACAGAAGTGAGAAAACTCCGAAAAGAGAGAGAATAACAAGTATTAGAAAAACCAAGTCTTACCGGAGGGCGACGAAGGCGGGAGGACTGGCGTGTTGGCGGATCATCAGTGTCCAAGGCAGCAGTTGGTAGAACATCAGAAAGGGTGTCGAACGAGAGAGGAAGAGAAGTCCGGCAAGAATAAACTAATGGAAAAGAAGGAAAGTCAGAATGAGAAACATTAGACGAAACAGGAGGGACAGTAGAAGAATCAAAATCAGAAATATACTCATTTGGAGGGACAGAGTAAGGAAAAGGATCAATAGAGACAAGATCTTCTTTACTAATAGGAACTATGCGAGGAGGAATAGAAAAGAAAGGAACACGTTCAAAAAATGCAACATGACGAGAGACATACAATTTTTTAGAAACGGGATCATAGCAACAGAAACCTTTCTGAAAGGAACTATAGTCTAAGAAGACACATAAGACACGAGCACTAAGTTTAGTACGAGCTCGTTTAGGATAAAGAACAAAGCAAGTACTTCCAAACACCCTAAGAAGAGAATAATTTGGAGGTTGACAAAAGAGTTTTTCATAGGGACACAAACCAGAAAGAAGAGGAGTAGGTATACGATTAATGAGATAGACAGCAGTGAGAATAGCTTCACCCCAGAAGAGAAGACAGAGGGAACAGAAGAAGAAATAAGAAGAGAACGAGCGGTGTCAAGAATGTGGTGATGTTTCCGCTCAGCAACACCATTTTGTGCAGGAGTATCAGCACAAGAAGACTGATGAGAAATGCCCATGTTAAGAAGAAAATCAGTAAACTCTGTTAAAAAATATTCATCCCCCAAGTCAGAACGAAGAACTTTAATAGTTGTGGAAAATTGGTTTTGAATCATTGAGTGAAATTCTTTAAAAATGCGAAAGAAATCAGATTTATGAGACATGAGATAAACCCAACAGAACTTACTATAATCATCAATAAAGGAAACATAATAAGAAGAACCACCCTTAGTAGTTACCGGGGAAGAACCCCACACATCAGTATGAACAAGTGCAAATGGTGAATCAGAAATAGACAGACTTTTAGGAAATAGCAAAGCCTTCATTTTTGCAAGTTTACACTCACTACATTCTCGAATATCATCAATAGGGACTTTGCCTAAATGGCCAGACTTAACAAGACTTTCTAAGCGAGCACTAGACACATGGCCTAACCTAACATGTCATAGATAAAAAGGAGAGGACTTATTTGTAAGAAAAAATGAAGATAAGGCACAAGAAAAACTGGACTCGGGAATCTGAAGAGTATCCAATACATATAAGTCACCATTTCTATGCCCTGTCCCAATCTGCTTCTTGGATACCCGATCCTGCACAACACAAGTCAAAGAAGAAAAGATAACATCAAAACCAGAATCAGATAACTGACTTATAGAAAGCAAACTGACTGACAATTGAGGAACAAAAAATACATTAGGAATAGAGAGAGATGAGCTAGAGGAAGGAAGGATAGAGCCTATATATTTAACATTCATGTGAGATCCATTTGCAGTAGCTATGGTAATAGAAGAAGATGGAGAGACATAATTTTTAAGAAGAGACAAGTTTGGAGTCATATGATGAGAGGCACCAGAATCAAAAATCCAAGTGGTAGAAGAAATACCTGAAGAATCAAAATTACTCAAACCTGAGTGCAGAGTGGATATAGCAGAAGCCTGAGACTGAGATTGAGATGCTAGCCAAGTCTGAAATTGCTCAAACATAGATGTCATAGGGAAAGGTGGCACTGTGCTCACAACAGATGGGGCAGCAAGATCAAAGCGGGGATGAGGCTGAACCATAGGTGCACATGGTGTAATAAGCGTATGACAAACATTTTTCCAATGTCCCTTTTGATGACAAAAGTGACATTCATTCGCTTGAATTTTCTTATCGGCCATACTTAGTCGTACAAAGGTCACGAATCAAAGAGAAAACCTGACATTTGCTGGGAGAGAAGTTGAAATCCTAACAGAAACTCAATTACAGAAACTGGCAAGGAACAAAAGAGAGAAATTACCCAGAAATAACCAATGAAAGAGAGAGTCTGTGAGAGAGAAAACCACCAGCAAATAAACCAGAAATAACCTAGAAATAACCCAATAAGAAAGTGCCAAAAAGGGGAGGAATAACCCAGCAAACAGAGGCCAACAGAGGGAGAAATTCAAAAAATAATGCAAATCAAGCTTAACCAAGAGGAGGAAGTTAAAAAAAAAAAAAAATACTGTAGTGGGTACTGTAGCAGCACTGTAGCGGAACTGTAGCAGTATTGTTGCAGCATTGTAGCGAGGCACTGTAGCGGGACACTGTTGTGAAACTGTAGCAGCACTGTAGCGAGGCACTGTAGCAAAGAGGGAAAGAAGAAGGCAGCAGCAAAGAGAGAAAGAAGAAGGCAACAAAGAGAGAAAGAAGAAGCAATAGCCCTAGGGCTCTGATACCATGAAAACTATCTTTAAGAGAAAAGAAGAATCTCTTATTCAAAAAGTGTATTCAATATGATTACAAACCTATAATTTATAGAGAAGCTATTACAAAATTATGGTAAGTCAACGCTACAAAATATAGAAACCTAGAAAACATAGAAACTCTTAATACATGGAAACTAATAAATTATGGTAAGTCAACTCTACAAAATAATACTTAATATTATGTATAGCTCACACAACTTCTTTACTCGCCTCCAAGAGTTTCATTCAAGAAAGCCAAGAATATGGCTGTGTTTGCCTTGATTCTACAAGAACCAATGACTGGAAATGAAGTTTCTAGTGCTGTTACTGAGATTTTGCAATGGTATAATGATGTTGTCCTTTGAGAATTGCGTCCAGCATTATCTACTATGAGTGATATATAGCATTGTAATGATTTGGTGCCCGGTTCCATACTTCCTAACAAGACAACCTACAGAATGACTCTAAAAAAGTGTTAAGGAACTTCCTAAAAAGATTGAAGAGCTTCAAAACAAATTGGTCTTCGAAATGAATATTCCTAAATTCAAATTCGTCCGTGGGATGTATGGGAGACCGTTTTCAAGATACATGATGGACTATTTGATTGGTTAATCATGATTGCTACCATATTTTGCCACTGAAACTTCAGGGCAAGTTTCTTTTAAGGGGGCGAGTCTGATGTTACCCAATCAGTACTAGTATTTTCATATTGTTGTTGTTGATTTTGCTATTTTACTCTTGCAACAGTTAGGTAGCTGAGTAGCTCTAGTATTTCTCATGCTAGTTTGTTTGAGTTTGTTAGAAGCCTAAAAATACTAGTTTAGAGGTTAGAGAAGTAGTTTAAGATGTCATTTGTTAATTTTTGCTTCTGTTCTTGCTGTATTTTGTAATTCCAGTCCTTAATCTTCACTATTAGATCAATTTCTCTTTGATTCTTGGTGATTTGATGATTGATTGACATCATTTGAGGGCATGATCTTTTTGCATAGGGGAGTATGATGCACTCTAGCATTGATTACTATTGAAGCCTACTAAAGTTTGCCTACTGAAGTTACTTCCTGTTAATTAGCTTATTTTAGTTGCTGAAGTTCTTTTATTTGTTTTTAAGTCTTGTAACGGCCTTGTTTTTCTAGTTTTTCTTACTCGTGTTAATTAGTACTTTAGTTAGAAGCCTATATAATAGGAGGTTAGGGTTTAGAGAATTTGGTTTTTGATCTTTTTATTTGTGAATTTCTGATCTGAACAGTTTCTTTTTCTGTTTTAAGACTTCTCTCTAGTTTTAGCATTGGTTCTTCAGATGTAATGCAATTTTCTATCAATTCTTGGTTGAATGATGATTGGATGACATTAGATAGCTATGGTTACAATATTTCAAACCAAATTATATAATACATAGGCATTCCAAGAACATGTAAAGGTTGAGCCTTTAAAAATCGTTACCTCATTAGAATGCTTAGCTGGGGCTAGTAGTCTGCTTAAAGTTTCAATGTTGGTTAGTTTGAAGGTTACTTTTCTCTTCTTTTCTAAATCAGTGTTCTTTTGTTTTATTTCAGTTTTCATGGATTGTGTAATGCTTCTGGTCTTTCTGAGTAGTCATGTGACTTTTTAGATAGTCCGAAGGACTGAGATTATAAGGTTTTAGTTGTAAAGTGCCAAGATCTTATGTTGTTCTAAACGTTGTATAAATTCTCGCTATCGGACTGCAATCTTGTGCTATTTTGTTAGAAATTCATTGAAATGTAGATTTGCATGTAGTGCAGCAACTCGCCAACTAAGTTGTCACTTTAGAACCGCTGCTTAGCTTTCAATTTGCTCCTGACCATCAAAATGTAATGTGAAGAGCCTCTCCTTTCTTTGAAACAATGGGTGCTTTTGGTTATGCAGGGCTGGCCTTGGAGTTTGGGTGGCCCTAAGCGAGTTCCTAGAATGATGCCCTTCTACATTCGACATATAAAAAAAACAAATTGCATACCTTAGTTTCTCTTAGGCTAAAACATACAATCATATTACAACAAGAAATTCACATAAGGGTTTTCATTTGGCTAACCTAGAACCTCCTATCACCATTCACTAATACACATATCAAAAAAATATCAAAATACTCAGTCTATTAAAATGAATATAATTCAAATATATAGGCAATAAACAAAAAACATATAGTTAAATCCCTAAATAACATCAACATAAAAGAAATGCTAAATAGAAGAGAATACTTGTGCAAGCAAAGTAGCTAGCCAACATAATTTCCTCAATCCATAAATAAAACAACATTATGGTCATCTTCTACTGCATTCAAAAAGAAAACAAAAAATACATTATATCGTGGAAATCCTAAAAATAAAATACTTATGAACAAAAAAAATATTGTCATTTTGTTTTATATAATTACCTGAAAATAAATTATCATAAAAATCTTACTCCTGTTGCATCTGCATTCGCACTCGCAAAGTTGTCTTCTATTAAAGTTTCATAGTCAATCTTTTTTGCCAAATCATTTTCAATGGATAACATAGCTAATCCATTCAACCTTTGTTGAGACATAGTTGACCGAAGGTAATTTTTAATCAATTTCTACTTTGAAAAGCTTTTTTCCCCGGATGCAACTATAACTGGAATGGTCAATGATACCCTATAAGCAATCCAAGCATTTGGGTAACAACAATCTAATTCCTTCAAATGATTCAATACTTCAATTGGCCTTGTTATTTCTTGTGGGAGACCGTCTCTCAAGAGTTTCAACTCTGTATATAAATCTCTCCCATCAATATCTTTATGCTGGCCATCTGTTAAAAACTATTCAAGTTTGTTACATGAAGTAAGCGAACATTCAATTTCCAATGACTTCAACTTCTTCAAATCAAACAAAAACCCAAAAACTTCCTCATATATTTGAAATTGTTCAAACCTATCCTTAAGTGATTTAATGCCCTGATCAACAACATATAGGAAGTAATTAATTCTAAATGATTCCTCCGCTGAATGTGCCACTTCTACATATGCATTCTCATCAAGTTGTTTCTTCCTACGAATGGTACGCCTTTCACGAAAACTGGCTCGATCTCTAGTGCATTTGCAACTTCTTTAGCTTCAATTCAGGCCTCCACAAATCCCTCCTCTCTATATTTTTCAAGATAGGAAAGTAGCTCTCTTTGTTTTTGTATAGCAACATCAATATTCATGTCCTCAGCTTGAAGAGCCTTACTAACACTGTTAACAACAAACAATAGAGTGTGCCAAATAATCATAGCAACTAAGAACTCAAAATTCTCAAGTTCATTTGCTAGAGACTCAGCCTCATGCTTTGATTTGGGATCTTTTTCCATATTTGCCAACTCAAATAAAACATCCCTTATTGGTGGAGCATAATATCTTATTGGTTTAACACTCTCAACATGACTTTCCCACCATGTTTGTGAAAGTGGCTTCATCGTGAGATTTTTCATATGGTAGGTGAACACTTTCCACCGCTTTGTAGAAGAAGAGAATAAGACATATATGCACTGCACAACTCTAAAAATTGATGTAGCTTTAGAACAAGAGCTGGCCATGTCACAAAGAGCAAGATTAAGGCTATGACAACCACACAGTGTATAAAAAGCTCTAGAATTCAATTTTTTCACCTTTTTCTGTACACTTTTGTTTTTTCCCTTCATATTAGAGCCATTGTCATATCCTTGCCCTCTTATATCACCAAAATTAAGTATGAGAGTTTCCAAAACTTCAACAAGCACATTAAAATGTCCATGCCCCCAATTGTATCATCAACGACCAAGAATTCTAAGAAAAACTCTTTCACTTGTATGGGATTTGTTGAAAGATCCAAACATCGTATTACAAGTGACATGTGTTCTTCATGTCTTACATCTAGAGTACAATCAAGTATCACTTAAAAGTATTTTGCATTCATGATTTTTTCTAGAATTTTACTTTTTACCTCTTTGGCCATCAACTTTATTAATTCATTTTGGATCTTATGACTAAGGTAGTGATAATGTATTTCCTTACTTTGAATACACCAAATGTGCTCCCCTATTACAAGATCCCATTCACCAAGCTCTTAAATTATTTCTAAAGGTCTCATTCCTCACACCACCAATCTTCTCATTGTCTCCCCGAAATGCCAAATTTTGAGAAGCAAGAACAAGCAAGAACAGAACCCTTTTAATGCCAAGAATCCTCCGCAAAACATTCTTCCAATGTTGTTTCTCCTTTTGTAAAGCTTTTTACACGGCTTTAACTATTGTTTCATTGCTTCCCAATATCTTACTTAGTTCAATCCATTTCCTCATGTTTACAAGGTGTTCATTACTACCTTCATGCACTCTAAGTCTCCCACGAATATTGTTCCAATCTTGCAATCCCTCATTAGCCAATAGAGTCTTGTTTTGTATCTTGAACAATTTGCAACAAAAACAATAAATTCTATTGATAATTGGGGAATACAACAACCAAGACCTCTCGCTTGTCTCCATTTGGCAATTTTTGGAAATAATGGTTTGAGGAGAAATGCCTTTTTCTTTCATCTTTGGGATAATCCACATTGCAATCCCTTATAAGGCCTCTTAAAACGAAGAAATCTCTTAGTTTTTTATCAATATTATTCCAATTACTTGGATCAAAAATGTTTGAAGGCCCATATGATATATTGTCATCTTCATTAGCCTCATTCTCATCTCTTATTGCATTGTCACCCGATTCAACCCCATCTTCATTTTCCTCCACATTTGCATCATTACACACATCCACATTTTCTTCAATATTTGCATCATTACCCACGTCCACATATTCTTCAATATTTGCTTCATTACCCACATCCACATTTTCTTCCATATTTGCTTCCACATTTTCTTCCACATTTGCCTCTCTGTCTAGGATTAATCAAAAAAATTTCAAAAGCACTTTCTTGAGACTTGAGAAAGGCTGCTTTTTTTTTTTTTTTTTTTCTTTTCTACTCTCTTTGATTTTTTCTTTTAAGATGCATGGCTCTCTTCACCAATCCTAGAATAAAAATAAATCATTTTTAAAAAAATTATTATAGGCCCTTTTTATAGAATTTACTGACTTTACTGATTCATTGATTCAGTGATTCATTAAAAATAAATCAAATTTTAAGATTAAGATATTATGAGCACATAATAAGTAAATAGATTAGGAAAATAAAGAATCACTAAACATAAGAAGATTAAAAAATTCAATCAAAGAAAAAAAAAATTCAAGAACAATTGCCCTTAGGAAAAGGAAACAAAGAAAAAAGGGAACCAAAGAATGCTTATTTGCTTCCAAAAAATAGAAAATAACAAATTAAAAGCACAAAACAGAATGTCAGAATCTTAGGGCTTTTTACCAGTAGATGAGTAGATCCGTAGAGGCGTGGAGCAGAGAGAGAGAGAGAGAGAGAGAGAGCGACTGAGCAACAGAGGAGTGATTTTGCCCGATTTTGCCCTAGGGCTAGGGAGATTGAGAGAGAAAGAGAGCGACTAGGCAAACAGAGGCTCTGTGCGAGATTGAGAGAATGAGAGCAGACTTTGTGAGCTTCTGCCTGCTGGAATGGGCTATGGAGTGCGGGCTGCCTTGTTTAGTTGGTTTCAATGCTTTTTTTTTTTCATTTGGAATGGGCTGCTTCAATATAGGGCCACTTGTCTTAATTTATATTTTGGGCCTTTCTTAGAATGGAGGCCTCAAACAAAAGTTTGAGGTTGCAAAAGCAGAGGGCCGGCCCTGTGGTTATGTTGGTGCTTAAAACAGCATTTTTGTTCGATATATTGCTATATCTTTGGAGTTGGTTATTTTATGTGAAGAACTACAGTTGATGCTTCATTATAGCTTATAATAATCATGTTCCTATTTGTTTAAACACTTAATTTTCTATTGGTTTTAATGTTCTGCTGCTAAGGTACATTGAAGAAAGATCATTTAGGAGATTTGTTGAAGCTTGCCTGGAGGAAACTGTGGTTCTTTATGTTGATCATCTCCTCACGCAGGTTTTTGTTAAAAGGAAAAAATTTACTGTTCCATTTGTTGGATATACTATTGCATGCATTCTCCGGTAACATCCTTTCTTTCCATAACTTGGCCATGTCTGTGATGCTTATGATTGTAGAGAAACTACATCAAGGAAGAGACCATTGAACGGATGAGGCTAGATGAAGAGGTTCTGATGGATTTTTTTAGGAAGTATATAAGTGTCTCCGTAAGTGCTTCTCCTTGTTCCAGAAATTTACTTGAAATATAGTCACTTTATGATATTTGTGTTAGTAATCCCTGTTCACAAGAGACTTATCAAAAAAAAAAAAAATCCTGTTCGCAAGAGATTTCCTGGCTATCAATGAATCTTGGATATGATTTTTCTGTTTTGATTTGTTTGTGGTTAAAAAATAAGGAAGACTAGATATTCATTAATTACAACCCCAAAAGGGTTTTTTAATATTAGAAAGAATAACAAATATGAAAACTAAATATTATGGGATAATCCCAACGTAACACAAGTCAATGCTTCACCTCATGATTTCTCTTGATATTCAATACCCCTCAAATTGATCATAATGCTCACATCATGATTAATTTTCCATAACATTATGAATCATGATGATTTTGTGTCAAATTTTGAACCACTCAATTAATGATAAATTATTTTTGGTTCTTTTCTTATTGATGCTTTCCCTTACAAATACATTAGTTATTACTCTCCATGGCATTAGACACTTTCAACAACTTCCCTTGCACAAAATGAATGAACAGTTAAAATAAGTAGGCATCACGTGTCTACACAAGAAGACATCATGTGTCTTCTTACAACAAATTAAGCCTTAATGGGCTCGAGGCAAAAAGTGGGCAAAATGTACAACACCATAAAGTTGGATATCTTAGGCCGTAATGGTTACTAAACATATTTCTTTTTTCCATGCACCAAACAGCCCCTATAACCTTTTTTTTTTTCCCTGTTATTTTCAATTATCGGCAGTCCCTTCACTGGAAACATTGGAGAGCGCAAAATTATGGTAGTGACAGTAGGAACAGCTATGTCAGAAACAACAAGAGCTTGGCAATGGCTTAAGACAAGCAGCAACATTGATGACACCATAGATAACACCTTTCTCTATTTTATGAAGCAATTTTCGTCATTAAAAACTTCATCGGGGACGACGACAACAAAGTGGCACAATCTTATTATTTTGTTTGTATTCTTCTTGAAACAAAACCATAATTGAGGATTGGTTTAATGGAGAATGAAGAAAACCCAATCCAATTAGATCTGGTTACACATCTGACCTGTGGCTGATAGGAGTATAACTTCTAAAATATCCTTGTTAGTATAAGTCTTAAGTTGAGTTGGAGAATTACCATGCAAAGTAAAGTGGACTGGATTTGAGTTGGAGAACAACCTGCAAACTATAAACAGCAACTGCACTCTACATGGTCAATGAAAGGTCTCATAAAATGACAGGTAAGAACAATAAAGCATTAGTCTGTGGATGGAGACAATTAAAGCAAGTGGCACCAACTTGGAAAAACTTAGAACTAGAACTGATGGAATCTAAACACAACTCTCAAAGAATAATTCAAATTTAAACCAATGGCAGTGAACTGGCATCCCTGCTGTATGGTGAAAGAAGAACCTAATAGAAAACCCCTAGTCTTGGAAACAATGATGCTTTAATACCATGCTATGAATAAAAACAACACTAGATTTTCAACAATCGAATCCCTAAAGGGTTTAAACAGATTACATTAGATATTATTTGATAATATCTAATATTCACCAAATCTTCCAAATACTAATGATACAGTGTATCACAGTGCACCACCATGCAATGCTCTAGCTTGTGAATTTATTTTTTTTAATCTTCTCTTTTTTTTTTTTTTGGATATAACATTAGAACATCAGTTACAACGAATCGGAACCAAGACCTATCCTACTCCTAACCATTTTTTCCACCCTCTCTCACCACCTGGCTAGACCCAAGTGCTTTTCTTTTCTTCTTTTCTTTTCTTTTTTTATTTTATTTTATTTTATTTTATTTTTATCTTCATCAATGGTGTTTCATACTATCTCCAAATTTCCTTAACTTTTGTTGCAGAAAGTTGAAAACAAAGTTAGGATACTGAGTGACCTAAGAGAGCTTGCTTCGGCTGAGAGCCTGGATACATTCACGCTCATCTACACAAATATTCTTGAACAACAACCTGATTGCCCGGTAAGTACTATTAAGCAATGTTCACTGCTGCTGAGGTTTTTTTTTTTTTTTTTTCATTTTCTTTTCTTTGTCCAAATGGTGATCTATTATAATAGTAATGTGAATGCATTAGCCACTTGCTAGTTTGGTATGAAGGTATCATTGTAAGTTATCATCCTTTTTTTTTTCTTTTCTTTTCATTTTGAATCCTTTCCCTTTACAATTTCTTTTTTCGATTTTCCTTTTTTCCCCTGCCAAGAATCCATTGAGGCATGGGAATTCTCTATGTTTGTTGGAGTGTCTTAGCTCCGCTACTCTTAACCTCTCACTTTAATTATCCCTGATTTCTTTGGGTTGCAGCCTGAGGTTGTTGAGAAACTTGTGGGACTGCGGGAAGGCATACCACGGAAGGATGCCAAAGAGGTACATTTAACTTTATAAATAGGTTGACTGACCCCCAAGAAATGACAAAACTAAAAGCATTTCTTTGGGGATTTTAAGACATCCGGTGGAAATCAAATCACTCCATTGTGTTTTAAATGTCTTTTGATACATACAAGTTGGTAGCATAATAGTGAGAGATCATTTTAATGAATCATAAAAGTGTGCTAATTTACAAAAGCATTACGAAAAACAAGTGGAGTTTGAAATGTATAAATCAAAGTACAGTGTGCTTATTTCAAATCCTATGTAAAACCAAGGAATTAAATATCAGTATCGAGAGATATATCGATGGTCCCAAAACATAGATATATAGACAGATATATCGATCGTATTGAAAATATCGATATCAATTTAAAGATATGATGGATATTATTAGTTAAACATGGAAATTTTTAGCGTGACTCTGCAAAATAATGAATTAAACTATAATACACGACTTAGAATCAAAATATTGAAAATTAAATATATATAAGACAAGTTTATGTTGTATTTGGTATAAAAAAGTCTAACGTGCTAGGCAAAATAAATCACAAATTTCTACAAATTTTACACTAAAATATTACATAACATAAATTTTTTTAAATATATATCATTTACAAAATAACAAATATATAAACCAGTAATATTGTATACAAAAGAATCTCCACCTTAGACCTACTTACCAAAGTATCGGTAAATAACGGTAAAGATATGCGAGTCTAATATTGTATCGATACCCATAGTACATGTCTTGGTTTTTCTTTTATCAAGTTATTCATTTTTAATGCATTTTGGTTGAGGGGAGAGGTTTTAGTATTATCCTCAACAGTTTTGATTTATATATTATCTCTGTCAAACAGGTTGTACAAGAGTGCAAAGAAATTTATAAGAATTCTCTCGTTAATGGAAACTCGCCAAAAGTAGGTTTTCTTTTTCCAAAGGTGAAGTCTCTGTCGGCTTCCAAAGGATCTCTATGGAGAAAGTTGACTTAGATCATGTGCATGCTTGGATCATACAGAAGATTCTGCTGTCTTTTAAACTTTCGTACACTGCCACTTGGAAAATCACAATTAATGATTAAGATTTATTTTATTTCATAAAATTTTCTCCTGGGAATTTTTTTTTCCATTTAAATTGCATAATAATGTATTACAATCGTCTGCTCAGTTGTTCAAATTAGCCTTTTATGTGTTGCAACTCCGAAATGACTTTTAGACCAGTTTGAAATTCATTTGTAGAGATCAATTTGTTAGAGTGAAAACATACTGAGATTTCTATAACAGGTCCAAACACGTGCTGTTGGGCGTTATGTTTATCAGTGCAGTGTTCATTGGCCTTGTGATAACTGGTTTCAAAACTAGCTGATGATCACGTTCAGTGCTTAAACAACATTAATGGTGTAAGAAAACAAGTGTATTGCTAATGCCAACTCTATTTAAACACTATTATGACATGTCTGTAGCATGCTTTTGTTGTTCTGTGTGGAAGCTTGAAACTAACAAAACCAATTTTGGCATATGGCTTGAAGGAATGACTCGAGTGGTTGCTGTCATGTTTAAACCTTAAGTAATGCTAAATGGATCAAATTTTAGACCAAACCAAATGATGTGGGGATGTGACAGTGATATAGATTCTCTACTTTCATGCATTTTTTATAGGGGGAATTGGACAAAGGTTCTCATGTAGAAGATTTTAATGCCTAAAGTCTTTACAAAAGATTTTTCATGCCAAAAGTCCTTTTGGTATGAATTGGACAAAAATACCCCTCATTCTTCGAACAACTTTCAACCCCACCTCCAATCCCAACCCGAATTTCACTATGTCGGACTTCAGATTTCACTACGCTGAAATCAGACCTTATAACGCCGAACATCGAATTTCATTGGGGTGAAAATGTGTTTCACTACACAGGAAATTCTTCTCACTACACTGGATAACAAATTTCACTACACCGGAAAATGCATTTCATAATGCCAATTTTTTTTTTTTTTTTTAAAAAGACATTTTTTATGAATTGGAGAGAGAGAGAGAGAGAGAGCAAAACACACAGAGAGGAGAGATAAAGAAAGAGGAAGCCAAACTCACTTGATTCAATTTGATTGAATCTCATCGAAGAATCGGAGATGTAAGTGATGGTATCAAATTCATGACACCCACAACGGTTGATTCAGTGTCCCTCCGGTGAACTTCTCGTGCAGGCGTGATCCATATCCTTCTCTGGCGATAATTTGGTCCATATAGCATTTTTCTTAAACCTCTATTATCTCAGCGTGAAAACAATGATAGAATACGACAAATGTTAATAATCTAAGATAAACCTAAAATCTACTAGGGTCCTTGAATCCACACAGATAATAATTTTGAAATATTATTATTGAATGAAATTGAATTGGCCAAGGGGTTAACCTAGTTGGCTAGGGCCCATGACTCTCATCTAAGAGGTCATGGGCCGATTCTTGCCTTTGGCGAGTTTGTGGTGGTTTGCTTTAAGTGGTGGACTTGAATCCCCATGCGTCCCACAATTTCCGCATTGAAATGCATTACTTCGCTATGCCGACCTCTCTCACTAAGTTACTACTACTCCCTAAATTATGAGTTGTTATTAGTAGATAGCTAAGAAGTCGTGGTTTGTAGATTTTGGTTCACCATAGTGCGCGACAAATCAAAAGAAATTTTGGAAGTGACTAAAGCTTTTCTATTTGACCTTTATAACTGTGTGTCCATCTTCATCAAATCATTTTGTGGGGAAAGCCTATTAAATTCTTCAATGCAGGCTTAAATGGATTGACTTCTCTAACGATAATTTTGATATGGTTGGAACAAGCTCTGTTCATAACCTAGTGGTGAAAATTCAGCATTTAATAAATGTTTTGTATTTACCCAAGTTTACACCAGTGCCTCTCTCTACTGCATATGTTCATGTTATACATGTTCTCACCAAACTAACGTCCCTTTAAGCTAGTATGCTTCAAGCTTAAGCTGCTTCTCTTCCAGGATACCCACAACATAAAAAAAAATGCTCCATTTTTGAAATCCAATTTAGAAACTCTTTTATATGTAGATTCCCATTGAAGTGGAGAATATCTGTTTTCAGCTTGTATTCATCGAACTTCCTTGTTGGCATGTTGACCTTGTCATATCATATTTCTTGTCTTCTAATTAACCCTTACTATTTGGTTGATAATGAGTAGGAGACCTAGAGCGTTTTTGTTGGTAGGTTGGTCTCTGATGATTCCTTCGGTGCATCTCTTTTCAATTGCTGGTTGCCTGTTGTTAATGTTGAAATTCATTTTGATAAGCATTTCACGAATTGAGTCTCGTTCAACTACTAAGCTAGATTGTTTTGTAACACCCCAACTTGACAATTGTATCGACCCTTCGGGGTAGGTTGACACGTGTCAAGATAGAGGTACAACATGTCCTGCTCATTTATATTTCCTCACGAGAGACAAGAAAACGTATATATTCAAAATGAAATGTTATGTACATGAATTATGTCCTCATCACGTAATATAAATGATTAAGAAACCAAATATTTATTGCCAACATCCCTGAGATCGGAGAGCGTACTCACATTTGCACTTATATCATAATCAAATAGGGCCATGGCCCTGAATCCCCCAATGATACAAACCAAGCCACAATATAACTATCATATATATATCATAATGAGATTGAGGAGCGAACCGAAAGAGAGTGAGTAAGAAGGATTTGTAGCAGAAGACAAACTATAAAACTTTTATATGAAATTGAATCCTCGCTCACAATCAATACAAGAATCGAATGCAAGCATTGGATCGTGAATATAAACAAGAATACATATTTAAACAAATTTAAACATACTTACTTGATCGCCTTTTTTATGAAACTCCAAGAACGATTCCTAGCTTCAAAGTGTATGAAGCCTCCAAGGTATCCACATGATTGCTCTGCAATCAATGCAATTATTGGGTCTTTTTTACTATATTTTGATAGATTATGCTTGAACTTTGTTATTTGTTAGATATAAATCATGAATCTAATGTTTTTATCTTGTTTTATAGGAATTCTTCATAAAAACAGCATTTTAGGCATGGTCGAGGTTGATTTTCTGTATTTGCGCTCGGATGAAGCTAAAAACAAAGTCAATGGGAAGGAAAAATCATCAAAAGGATGCAAGGATGGCCTTAGGAAGCTTTTGGAAGCAGAATGGAAGCGAAAAGAGCCAAACTGGGTTTATCGATAGACTTTCTATCGATAGAGGGTGTCTATCGATAGACAAATACTCCCCTCTATCGATAGACAGTGGCTGTGTAAATGATATGATCCCCTCTATTGATAGACAATTTCATGTCTATCGATAGACATTGCCTCGTGAATCATGCCCGCATTTTTAAATATGATTTTGGTGATTTTTGGAAGAGTTTTGTTTACAGTAAGTTTCTGTAAAGTATATAAACTCTCTTTTGAGATTGTTTAGGTTAGCTAGACTTACTCCTAGCCTCTTTTTGGATTCTCTCTCTCCTCTCTCATCATTCCCCTTGGATTGTGGATGCACATGGAAGGATTGAAGAACTCTGGTGATTCTACTCCAATCGTGGGCAACTAAACTCCGTTCTTAGGTGTTAGATGAAGCTTGATTATTAGGCTTGTCATGTTTTGATTAGAGTTTTGAGTTTTATATTCAGTTTGTGACAATTGTACAACTTTGGGAGATTGCTTTTCATGCAATCCGTTCTTTATTGAGTATATTTTCATAAATGCAATTGTTTTATGTTATTTCAATTACATTAGTTGTGCAATAGTTTTCATCGAATATGCCTACATTCGTACAGTCAGTTCATGCCTTACTTGGATAACTTGTGCGTGCTTTGCTTGACAAGTTATGCCTCGTTTGGATGAATCTTACTAAACGGGTGTTCGCATAATATGCTTGATGACTTATTCTTATAGTCTAGGTCATCACCATTCATAAATGAATATAGACCCTATCTTTAATTGCTTACATGGTAAATCCTTAATCAAGTGGATTCGAAATACCCAAGGCTTTTTATTATTCATTTAATTCTCTTTAATCAATCGCTTTATATTTTCATTAGTTTAAACAAACACTCATCAAATCAAAGATTGTTCTTTCTCTTCACCCCATCGCTCGCCTGTGCTCTCGCGACTTTCTGAGCCGCCTAGTATTGAGAGTATGTTCCAGCAGATTTTGGAAGGGCAACAAGCCATCTCGCATGAACAACAAGAGTTGAGAGCTGAGCAGCAGCGCCAATCTGCTAAATTGAGAGTGTTGTGGCATGTGCAGAATGATTTGAGTCTAACCGATGCAGATTTTGATTTATTTACTGAGCCTGAGGAGGTTGGAGCTGAGATCCCAGCTGGGGATGCTCATGCGAATGACGAGATACCTGAAGACCCACAGGATGAAATGAGAGCCGAGGTTAAGCAATGTGCTGAGATTGATGGGGATGGAGCACAGATGGGTTAATGTGTCCAGTTTAGTCAAGTTTTGTTTTGTTTTGTCCAGTCTAGTCTAATTTTACTCTGTCAGTTTAATCAGTCAGTTAGTACAGTTTTAGTTTGTGTTTTTGGAGTCAGTACATTTGGGTATTAATATAGGGGCATGACTTAAGGTAGATACCTAAACCACATTGTTAGGTCATCCCATTTTGGTTCACCCATTCTTTTTGTAACCCAAGTACAGTACAAGCTAATACAAGTCCTTGATTTTATTCTAAATGTGCGTATTGTTCCCTTATGAGCATTGTTTATTTCCATAACATGTGTGTGATGTGACTTAGTAAATTTCTATGCATGATTGTTCTTATTCAGTATTCTCTATTCATTGAGCTTCATGTATGAGTTTTTGGACTTATATATATCTTATTGGCACATTGTTCATCGCCATTTCAATGATATATTCTTGCGAGTGAACACCATTGAGAGATTTTGAAGTTGAAATTCATCACAGGGTTGCTTTTATGTGTTTTAAATGCTACAGGTTCATTCACAATTGGTTCATATTCACATACACATTTGAGAACTTGTTTATTCGGAACTGGTTATAGTCGCACATGAGTTATGCATTTTTAGTGGAGTAATATGCATGTTTTGTTGGATTAATCGATCATGGGAGTTGTTTTTGTTCTAAACAGTTGAGTCTTTTTCGTATTTGTATTTTTGAGTCAGCTATCATGTTGTGGGTATCATTTCTACAAACCCTCACGAGACTATAACTCATCAACTAGGAGGAACCTAGGGGTTTAAAGGCTTATTGCATACGCTAAATGCAATCGCATTTCCCTACGAAAGTGGCATATTTATTTTATTCTAGTTATTTACTAATGGTAGTTAGTTTTTCTTTGGTTCACTAGTGTTTTAGATTCAGTGATTTGCTAGGGACTAGCAAAGTTTAAGTTCGAGGGTGTGATTGCTCTGCAATCAATGCAATTATTGGATCTTTTGTACTATATTTTGATAGATTATGCTTGAACTTTGTTATTTGTTAAATATAAATCATGAATCTAATGTTTTTATCTTGTTTTGTAGGAATTCTTCATAAAAACAACATTTTAGGCATGGTCGAGGTTGGTTTCCTGCATTTGCCCTCGGATGAAGCTAAAAGCGGAGTCAATGGGAAGAAAAAATCATCAAAAGGATGCGAGGATGTACATATCATATCATATTTGAATATATATATAATCTTTATCTCTCGTGAGGAAATACGGATGAGCAGAACAGTTTGTAGTTCCATCTTGACACGTGTTGACCTATCCGGAAAGGTCTATACGGACGTCAAGTTGGGGCATTACAGAATGGTATCAGAGCTCATTAGTAGATCCAAATAGGAATTCATTCATTGCATATAGTGGATAAATGAGACTTTAGAAATAGTGCATGCATTATGTTTGTGTGCTGATGGGTAGACATGCCAGGATTGGATTGGTTTTCTGATGATTTTCTTGATATTGAGCTATTGGGCTTTGTGAAAGTTTATCGGTTAGAAGTTTTAAGTATTGATACTTGCTTCATACATGTAAAATGAGTAAAGTTTTGGTGTTGTAGTATGGATACGTATTATCTAAGAAGGCTCTGTCTAAAGAGATTTGTATTTAAGCGTGTCCATTGTGACCCTCCAATCTTTCCTGGAAACTAACTTAGTGAGTGCTATTCATTTCTACGGAAAAATTTATCAAGATAATATCGAGAAGTAGGGCTTTAAATCCTAATAGATTTGAGGTAGAAAATTTGAGGGGAAACTTAATTTTTGGCTTATGGAAGTCAAGAATATTTTTTGAATAATTGTGATTGGTATAAATCTTGGCAGGAAAGTTGGTTTACTTTCTTGTTAAAGTGGTTTCTTTTGGGATAGGAGAACTTTGTTGTTTTCTAGAAAATGGTCCAATAGTAGGGATTCCTTGTTAAAGGACTTGGAGATAGTCGTATAGTTGAATATTGTTTTACCAGTGTTAAGTGAGGCATCATGTCTAAGATGCTAAAGTAAAACTATGTTCTCAGTAAAAAGGTGTTCAAATGTTAAAATATATTGGTGACGAGTTATGGAAAGGTCGTTGGTTTATTTTTGGTGAAAGTCTCATTTTGTTCTTTGGTGGTATAAGTGTAAAAAAACTTGGTTGGAATTAGTTGATGCTTCATAAGTTTAATGTTATGACATGGAAAGAAAAATGAAAGGATGTGAAAATGATTTTAGTATAAATTATCAGTAATCTATTAAGATTACATATATTAGTTAATTATGGTGATACTTGAAGTTGTGAAATCACAAGTGTTGCAAAAAGTATGATTTACTTGGTACTTGATGTTTATTCATATCATACTTAGGTGTACAGTAGTAGTAAATGAAATTTACATCTGGTATATATACAAATATTACAAGAATTTCCACAGCTAAAATCTTGAACTTTGAAACCAGTATTTTAAGCTTAGAAGCTCCAAATCTTCTCGAACCTTTGAGACTTCATTCTCCTTTAGGATCTATAAAGAAGTTGCACAATTTCTCCGTCTTTGGATGAAAAAGTCGGCTAAATCTCTTCATACCAAAGAGTATTCATTGGAATACGGATCGCTTGGAGACTTGGGCCGGTGATGCATCTTGACTGGTTATCACATGCCAACAAAGTATTCTCTGAAGTCTATGTGCTAGAATATGGAACCGACTGCTTAGAAATGAGCGTCAAGGATAGACACACACATTCAACTATAATAGCTTCCCAAAATATAATTAGTAGAGATCTATAGTTATCTCCACAAAAATTATATTTACGGGATCCAAACAGTGACCCATACTCCTGAGATTAGTAGAAATCTATAGTTACTGCTGAGAGATCAAGTTGAGGGATTCTCAAGTACATCTTATACTCTTTCACGAATTACTGGCGAAATCAATCTCAAAAGAATACGTACTTGAATATGGAACAAACATTTTGGAATTGGCAACAACTAAGACCTCCTTTAAATATAATTAGCAGAAATC
Organism: Hamamelis virginiana; assembly: GCA_017140935.1. Lineage (NCBI taxonomy): Eukaryota > Viridiplantae > Streptophyta > Magnoliopsida > Saxifragales > Hamamelidaceae > Hamamelis > Hamamelis virginiana. The sequence continues at coordinate 1,647 of JAESVK010000457.1, read as the reverse complement.
TATAGTTACCCCATAAAAAAAATATATTTAAGAAATCTAGATAGTGATCCATACTCATGAGATTAGCAGTGATCTATAGTTACAAAGAGAGAACAAGTCGTAGATAGAGAAAAAGAATTTCTTCATAGATGGCGGAGAGCTCTTAGTGTGATTCAATTACAGATTTAACTTTCATTGAGCTTTTAATCAAGAAAATGTCGATATACATGGAGAGCGAGCCGGAGCTTTTTCCCCATTCCTTATCTCTTCTTCCCTCACTTACTCTCTCTCTTCAGCACTTGTTATATTAATAAATAAAAAAAAGAAAAGAAAAGAAAAGAGCAAGATCCGATTTTTATGGATCGTGGTCGGCTGCTGACACTTAGGGTATAATCCTATGTGGACGATCTCACGATACAACCACATAATCTTTTAGAGATTTATGACAAGGATATCTCTCAAATATCATCATGATGAAGATGAGAATAAACAAGATTGTGATGAAAATAAGGAAAAGCAAAATGATGTTGGTAAGATCAAATTTCCTTACTTAGGAAATCATGGTTTCAGATCATCTTTTAAGGTGTTGTCCTACACCTTAGGATTTCCTGTATAGCTTAGTTAGCTATGACAGAAGAGAGTGAGCACAAGGTAGAGTAAACATCTTACGGACTGGCTTCTTACCTAATTAAAAATCTTTTAAAAATTTTCATTGATGGTAAAGACCCATTACTGCCTTGAATGACAACCCAAAACCCATCCCTGCTTTGCTACAAGCTCTTGTGAGTGCTATTCTTAATAATAGAGCTTGAAACCGAGAAAGTGAACTCTCAGTTGACAGACATGAGATGGCTACTATAAGGACTAGGAAGCCAGCAAGATAGAAGATATGATAAAAGTTGATATAGCTTCTCTTACCACATGTAACTGTGGAGATTAAAGCAAATACCAATCCCTGATGTGTGAGGATAGATAAAATTGTTTCTGATGGTAGTGATAAAAGAAAGCTTTTCTTCAAATTGCATAAATGGAGTTAAGAAATAAATTTTTGACATAATTTTAAACATCGATAGTATGTGAAAATGATTTCCATGAATCAGTAAGTGATGCTGCAATTGCAGGTATAGAAATGAAGGATGGACTTTAATGAGTAGATGGAAGAGGAGTATCAAATTTATAAAAGAAAATTTTTCTAAACATTCGGCTTAGAAATTCAAACTGATTTGAAATGTCTGTCAAGCAGACAGATCTCTTTTTGAAAATTTTGCGCAAATACTGTTAACTTTTTTGACAAAAGAAAGATTTTTTTGAAAAAGTAGTCAGACCTATTTGAACTGTCGATAAACGAACGAAATCTCTTTTTGAAAAACGAGTGCGAAAACTGTACACTTTTTGACAAATGATCGATTTTCTGAAAAACGCGTCTACCGACACTATCACTGGATTTATTTATTCAAAAGCTAGATTGAGTTGAGCAACAGTGAATTTTACTATTTGAAAACAATGTTTTTAAATACTCTTCATAATCGCACTATACCCCATTCGTTCATCAAAAACTCTCTTGATAAGTTCTTTCAATGGCATCCTCATCTTCTGTTAACATGATTCCTGATTTGAATAAAAATTTGGATGCTCAACCTATCGTTGAGTTGACTTTGATGATTGATA
>JAESVK010000456.1:0-13818 GCA_017140935.1 Hamamelis virginiana | reverse complement strand
CTCCAATGAGATGTGACAAGTCACTGCAGCAGAATCAGATGGGAACAGCTTTCTCGTTTCCCAAGGAACCAACAGGCTTTTTAAGTCTCCAATGAGATGTGACAAGTCACGGCAGCAGAATCAGATGGGAATAGCTTTCTCAAAATGCCCAAGGAACCAACAAGCTTTTTAAGTCTCCAATGCGATGTGACAAGTCACCATTCACAGAATCAGATTTGAAAAGCTTTTACGTTTCACAAGGAACCCTATAATTCATCTAGAAACCATAATACTGCTGAAATTGGGATAAACTGGAAATTTTTTTTTGCCAAAAATGGAAATATGCGAAATAAAACCAAATTAAATCTTTCCATAAATAGCAAAAACTCTTTTTCGGAGGCCTAAACGAATGAATTTGGACAAAAAGCGACGTACATCACCGCAAAGCAGTGAGTATTAATCGTATCGCCATTTCCATTCAAATTACCAAATTTCGTGCAATTCCGTCACCGACGACTTTCGATCCTACTATTCCGTGGAACATACGGGGTTTTAATTTTTTTTCTTATTTATAAAAAATTTTGTTGAGTTTTTTTCTTTTATTATTTCTGGAATATGTACAACAATATGAAAAATATGTAATAATTATTTTTTATTAATTTAATAATATCAATTTAATATTAAATTTTTATTGATAAATTAAAATAATGGTAGTTAGAGTCTTGCAAATGAATGAAGGGTAGTTGATGTAATTGATAAGAAAGAATGAGGGTAGAATTAAGTGGAAAGAAGGTGGTTGAGCCAAAAAGAAATGGATGCACTATTGGAGCAACTCCATTCAAAGCCAAAGCCAAAAATGAAAAAAAACACCTTTTTCCTTCAAAATTTGGCTTTTGAAGGAAAAAAAATAGATACACTACTGGAGATGCCCTACTTTCTTTCTTGGGTCTACATGATTTTAGCTAATTTTTGTCACTTCATTGTTGGTGGAACTTTCATTTTTTTTTTTATATATGCGGTGATGTGATCAGGGTTTTAAGTATCGGGTAACGGACCCGTAATGGTAATGGTAAAGGTGTAACGGGTATCGGGTGTATTGGGTGATACGTAACGGGTATCGGGCGCTAGGATCGTGAATTTTTTTTATTTTTGCACACCAACCCCAAAAGTTGTAATACACATATCTTTACCCTATACTAATGTATAGAAATGCTTTCAAAGAGTTCTAATGAATTTATTTCAAGTTTTCACGAATCATTAGTTCACCACTCAATTAAAATTAATTGAGTAATGAACTAGACAAGGTTTTAAGTATCGAGTAACGGCCTCGTAACAGTAATGGTAAATGTGTAATGGGTATTGGGTGTATGTGGTGATACGTAACAGGTATAGGGCATCAATTCCGTGAATTTTTTTATTTTTGCACACCAACCCCCAAAAGCTACTTTATTTTTGTTTTTATGTTTAATCATAGAGGAATTATAGTATTATACTAGTATTTTGCTACTTCACATATTTTATAAACTACTGAATTAGACCAATTGGTGAGGTTATACAGAAAAAAGAGTTGTGTTTTTAAATTACTGAGTTAGTCGAATTTTTGAGGTTGTACAGGAAAAAGATTAAGTTTAGATTAGGTCTTGGAATTGAATCTCCTGGCAAGTAATATAAAGGGTTGAACACTAAAAGTCCTTTAAATATCTCAAGTTTATCGAAAGGTCCATCTTCCACACAGTGAAAATATTTTAATGAAAAGATGAAACTGTCCCGAATACAGTGAAAACACCCCACACAGTGAAAATATCCAACACAGTGAAAACACTCATCGTAGTATTATTATTTTATTTTTATTTTGTATTTACCCATAGGTCCTATTTATAAGTTTTATTTACCAAAAAATTCCGTCATCTTTTTACTTTACCCAAAAATCCTTTTTAATAAAAAAACATGTCAGTTTGTTTTTTTATTTTGTAGAAAACTGATACATAGATCAATTTTTTAAAAGTACTTGGAAAACTAATGTATAGATCAGTTTTTTGGATTTTTGGGTAAAATAAAACTTAAATTTGGACTTTTAGGTAAAATGAAAAGATGATGAGACTTTTGGGTAAAAAAAAATCAAAATGGGACTTTTGGATAATTTTCTCTTCTTCTTCTTTGTGTGTGTGTGTGTTTTTTTAGTGTGTTTGAGGCAATTTCATCTTTTCGATAAAATATTTTTCACTGTGTGCACCTCTCAGTAAACTTGAGAAATTTGAAGGACTTTTGAATAATTTTCTCTAATAAAAAAATTAATAATTATACGTCGTTTCTAATTGTGAAAAAGTCTCTTCGCAGTCTTGTTTTGGTGGAAGATTTTGAATAACAGAAATATTATGTTCCTTCAAGACTTCAATCATTCATTTGTAAAAGCTTTATTATCATGGTAAATTAGCCATTTTTTTCTTTTGCTTCTTCTTCTTCTTTAAAAAAAAAAAAAAAAAAAAATTATTGGCCCCTTAGGCCTTAGTCCATAGAATCAGAGGGAAACAAGTCATGCATTTTCTCACCATTTTTTATTATAGCATTTTCTCACATTTTTTTATTGTAGCAGGTACAAATCATTCATTTTCATGTCTTTTTTTTTTTTTTTTATTGTGGTAAAGTTGTTGTACTTGGACAAGCGATTCTTTTCTTTTATCCAAAGAATTTTTTTTTTTTTATTTATAAGACACAATGAAATTCTAGATATAAGCTATCATCTTTTAAAACTTTCCCAACACTTTATTACTTTTATAAATTTTAAAAGAAATCTTTTTTTTTTTTTTTTTCTGATAGTCTTATGGGAGCAAATTCAAAAAAAAAATTAAAATGTTTGAAATTTATAAACTAAACAAATTCTAGTGGGGCAGGTGCCCCCATGGTAAATCTGCCCCTCTGCCCCTGGGAACAAATCACTCATCAGCCAAAGGTGGGAGGTAGAGAAGGGGAGTTTGCTGCTCATACTCTGCTATATTCACGCTCCTTCAAAGCTTCCTTGAGCATCCAAAACCAATAAGAGCTTCATCATCATCACTCCTCCTAAGATCCACAACCAGTACGTCCTTACAAACACTCATCTTCGCCCTTTTCCTAAATCTTTATATGCACACATATTGTATATTAATATTACTACTTGCAACAAATGTTTAGCTTTCTCTGCAAAAGATTACTCCCAAAATGGAGGGTAGTGGGAGATTCAGCCAACACTCCACTGGGTTTTGTTCAAACTGCAATATTACCCATCAAATCATTCTCATCATCATCAAAATCAGTTAAAGATGAATTACAACTGTCTTTTACAGTGTCTTATCTTATGAACTCATGTGGGTTGCCCTTAGAAACTGCCATTCCTGTTTCCCAGAAGGTAAACTTTGAAATCCCAGAGAGACCGGACTCTGTACTCATCCTTCTCAGAAACCATGGATTCACAAATACCCAAATCACTAAACTCATCAGGACGCGGCCAAGACTTCTTATAGCCGATCCTGAGAAAACCCTTTCCCCCAAACTTGAGTTTTTCCGTTCTATTGGCTTTTCGAGCACTGACCTTGCAAAGTTCCTCTCTTCGAGGCCGACTATCTTAAAACATAGCTTAGAAAACCAGCTTATACCTTTTTATAATTTCCTCACGAGTTTACTTCTCGATGATGAAAAAGTCATCAAATTTATGAAGGACTGGAATTTTAATCGTCATGCGCAAAAGAATTTAGTTCTCAATATCTCAGTCTTGAGTGAACTTGGAGTGCCCGAATCCCTTGTATTGTTAACGGTAAAGGATTATTCCATTGTTCTGCTTGGTAATCGTGACAGGTTTGATAAAATTGTCGAGGAGGTTATTGAAATGGGATACAACCCCAAGAAGATACAATTTATTCAGGCAGTGGTAGCATTATCTAGGATGAGTAAATCAACTCGTGAACATAAAATGGAGGTTTATAGGAGGTGGGGTTGGTCTGAGGATGAGCTCCGAATATTGTTCAAAAAACGTCCCCTTTCTATGCTTATATCTGAGGAAAAAATAAGCTGTGCAATGGATTTCCTCGTGAACAGGATGGGTTGCCAGATTGCCGCTATTGCCAGATATCCATCGGTTCTCAGTTATAGTTTAGAAAAGAGAGTCATTCCAAGGTATTTGGTTATTAAAGTTCTGCTGTTGAAGGGCTTGATAAAGAAATATTTGAGTTTGAGTACTTTTTTGGGGATAACTGAGAAGCATTTCCTGGATAAGTTTGTGAGTAAATATGAGGAAGATGTTCCTCAACTGTTGAATGTGTATCAAGGGAAAATGAGTCTTTTGGAACTAGGCTTTGGATCTGAGGAAATATGTGGGATGAAGCAGCTGTAGCGTGTCAACTTAATTTTCAAATCATTTAATTCTTAGATCTATATTTGGTGGTAGGCTGGTTTTCAGCACTTCAGTTTTTTGTAATTTAGGTAAAAGTAACCGTGCAGGTGTGCAGGATGCCCATAAGTTGGCTAGATTAGGAAGAGGTAAGTTTTGTAATGTTTTGTGGTCTGCTTCAGACGCTTTTCTCTTTTGAAGTTCTTAATGCAACAATAGAATTATTTTGATCTGCTCAGTTGTCAATAATTTTAATTTTATTGTTCTGTATTCGTCCCTTTGAGATGACTAAATATTGCATGCCTTAAGCACACAGTTATATTTTTAAAGGGGATAAAGAAGTCAAATGGCGATAACTGATAAACAACAGTGTTTTCAAGGCCAAGGCTCTGCAATTTTGTTTTTTCCATGTCGCCAAATGTATCTTCCAACCTCCTCTTTACCTGCATGAGAACTGTTCCAAGGCTTAGAATTTGGTGGGGGAAACTGGTAGGTGATTTCGTTTCGCTTAATCAATAAACTTGTAGGGATTTGTCAGATACTGAATGGTTCTCTGGTTTGCTGGGAGAATAGAACTAAACTGAGGTGGTAATATGTTTTATGATTGGCATTTTCGGCTTAGGATTGGTTGGATGAAGCAGTTGTAGTCTTGTAGAATGTCCATTTTAATGTGCTGTTACATTCAATTGTTGTGGTTGATTGTAGCTCTTGAAGAACTGAATTATGAATTCCACTTCTTTCCTCCAGAATATTAAATATTTAAATCTAACTTCGACGAAATCTGATTGGATCGAAAATGAGGATTGAGGACGTTTGTGTTGATAGGATACAACTTCAAAATATTCTGCAAATACACACAAGATATGCAGGTAGTCTGATTGATATTTTGACAATTTATACATTTTAAAATCTCTACCCTGTTCTGCTTATCAGTTTTGATTTAGATTTAAAAGTTTCTTGCTTATTTTCATTTTTGTAGCATTGTTGCACTTTTGCATTGAACATTGAGCTGAAGCAACTTCTGTATGAGTCTATCGGGCTGGGTATGGTTGGAGGGCTTAATGTTATGTGGGGCAAAATATATAAATCTTAATGAAACAGGTGGAAGCAGCATGATAAGTGCATAAGTTTGCTTCCGGAGTGGTTTAGGCATGAATCTCCATATGAAGTTGCTAGTTTGATTTCTCAATAAATATACAAAGATACCAAAGCACTTATATTATGGGATTAAGAATTGAGTGAATATGCAGAACTCCTTGTAAATTGCCAGCTGCCAGTGCTTTGATGGTGTTGATTTGTAGTTGTAGGGCACACTGAGATTCAATTCCCTATCACAAAAGATCCTGTATTTTTTTTCACCAATGCTAGCTTTGTTCAATTTTTATTTCCTTAATGACAAAGGCTGACTTAATATGGATTTCTCGTGGCAGTATACCATTGCTATCATTAGTTTTTTGGTGGTAAGAACATTCCAGTAGTTTGTATCTATGACTTGTTTGATGGTAAATGTCAGTTGTTGCAACTAATTTGATGGCAAGTCCTGCAATGCTGTATGTCCTCCCTCGTTTTATAAAGAGCATTAAATTGCTTCTTTTTGAGACATTCCCATTCTGTTTTTGCTTTTTACATTTGCAACCCGTTTGTACCTGGAAAATGCACAGGTTGTAGCAATTGCAAAGAACCCAACCCCAACAGTTTTTATACTCTTTTTAGAGAAGAAGATCATCTGATGGTGTTCAGTTATTAAATTTCTGCTGTTGTAGGTTTGTGTAATGGTATTTTTTGAAGCCCACAGAGAAAAGCTTTCTTGCATTTGAGAAATGTTATCTGCTTTGTTCTGCTGTGAGGAATGTTCTGCTCTCTGTTGTCCTCTTTATGAACTATGAACCCCATTAATATTTTCTTCTCTTGCCTTGCCTTACCAATGTAAATAGGTTTTTTGCCAGATATATGATTTTTTTTTTCTGAATTTGTAAACGTAAAGATGAAAAGATGGATAGGTTGTGCCATTCAACATTGGGCTTCTGAATTTGTCTAAATGCCTTAGCTATTCTTTTTGTAAACTAAATCTGGCTCCAAGGTCCATAGTGTTGTTAAATTGGTTTCTATTTTATCTACTTGGACACATTCATTGGAGTTATGTTTGGTGCGTATGTAATTGAGTATGCCGTCGAGCCTCAAGATTGTTGTGTTGTATCTCTGCTTCCTTTTGTGCTGCTCAAACCCTCCACTGTCCCAAAAGAACAAAAGAAGTTCAAGGTACGTATTAAGAAATTATCGTTGCTGTCCCATCTGCCTATTTCACCCATATATCCTTCACTCACTCTATTTGGCATACGGCATGTTGTTCACATAATAAAAATAACATGTGATTAAAAATGGGTGAAATATATGGGTGGATGTTTAGACACTAATACATCCTGCAACCATAAGAGCAGCATTATGCAAATAGATCCAAGCTACAAACATCATTATATATATATATATATAATTTCAAAATAAATTTCAAACTCAAACTGTAGTTCTGAGAGAGATGAGGGAAGCATACCCATAAATACTAATTGCTTACGATTGAGTAAGAGTTTCTTTGTTGTAATCATAGGATTGTAGGAAACCAAAACCAAAAGCATACAGAGCAGAGGATGAAAGGTGGTAGGTGCTTTTATTGGGATGGAAGAGATGCCAAGAACCTTATTCATGAACCTTATGCAAATAGTTCTTTCCTTATGATTGATTGCTTCTTTTTTTCATTTTTTCTTTTTTGCTTTTTTTCTTTTTTTTTGGTTTTTTTTTTTTTTTCTCAGAACATATAAGCTAGAATATACACCAGTAGAGTTGGTAGTTAGTTGTTAATCGGATGAGGACAACAAATGGACCAAGAACCTTATTCATAAGGAATGGAAACCATAACCTCAATTCCAGTCATGTAATTTTGGGTTTTATACCAATAGGACCTGGTATAAGATGCCTATACCAATAGGTCCCTCGGTTTTTGGTGATACATGACCATGCAGTTTTAGTGCATAAAAAGACAATTGTCCATATGTGAATTTATTCCATATTTGGAGGTTACCAAATTAATTTTAAATATCCATATCTAAATTCCGAAAATCTAGTCCCTATTTCAACAATTCTGAAATTTCAAATTTTGATATTGCTATCCATGCAAGATTTTTGGATAGCAAAATCATTTTAAAAAAGAAATAAACATATTTAGCTTTGATTATATACAAAAAATTTACATAAATGAAAATATATAAAAAATCATTGAGTCAAGTTTCATAACTCTATTTCTTGAAGCATACTGGATATAAACATACATAAACGTACATGACCATAACCATGATGTCCGTGCAAATTTCAAACCAAATAGCCATATATGTTCAAAAACTCCAAAATAAGCACAGAGATACATGACCATTCTCATACCTATTTAAAACTAAGCAACCATGTTAAAAAAATCCTAAAATAAGTGCAGAAATATATGACTCATAGTATAAAAAAATCATAACTTTTTTCTAAATTAAAATTAGAGATGCATGACTCATAAATGTTTGAAAATATAGAGTGAAGATTTACAGAGATTCATGACTCTCTGTAAATCTTGAGACCACAATTACAAGCAAAATAGCAAACATCACAATATGTGAAGTATTTATAATTATCATTACACAACAAATCCTGTCTAAGAGTCAGGAAATCTTACCTATGTATTTGTGTATAGGTATATATATATCCTTAATCTGCTTTACGAATTAAACGTTGGAAAATATATTTTTTGGATTTACAGAGATACTTGTATCTCTGTAAATATTGAGCTTCTTCAATGGTTTCAACTAATAATTCCGTTTGTTTTAGAAATCCTATAAAGAAGACAAGAAAACTAACTTTTTTTTTATGAACAATCCACATACTTTATATGACTCATAGTATAAAAAAATCATAACTTTTTTATAAATCAAAATCAGAGATGCATGACTCATAAATGTTTGAAAATATAGAGTGGAGATTTACAAAGATTCATGACTCTGTAAATCTTGAGACCACAATTACATGCAAAATAGCAAACATCACAACATGTGAAGTATTTATAATTATCATTACACAACAAATCATGTCTAAGAGTCAGAAAATCTTACCTATGTATTTGTATATAGATATACATATATCCTTAATCTACTTTACGAATTAAACGTTGGAAAATATAATTTTCGGATTTACTGAGATACTTGTATCTCTGTAAATATTGAGCTTCTTCAATGGTTTCAACTAATAATTCCGCTTGTTTTAGAAATCCTGTAAAGAAGACAAGAAAACTAACTTTTTTTATGAACAATCCACACACTTTATATGACTCATAGTATAAAAAAATCATAACTTTTTTCTAAATCAAAATCATAGATGCATGACTCGTAAATGTTTGAAAATATAGAGTGAAGTTTTTCAGAGATTCATGACTCTCTGTAAATCTTGAGACCACAATTACATGAAAAATAGCAAACACCACAACATGTGAAGTATTTATAATTATCATTACACAACAAATCCTGTCTAAGAGTCGGAAAATCTTACCTATGTATTTGTGTATAGGTATACATATATCATCAATCTACTTTACGAATTAAACGTTGGAAAATATAATTTTCGGCTTTACAGAGATACTTGTATCTCTGTAAATATTGAGCTTCTTCACTGGTTTCAACTAATAATTCCGTTTGTTTTAGAAATCCTGTAAAGAAGACAAGAAAACTAACATTTTTTGATGAACAATCCACACACTTTAGATTACTTGAATCAACAATACCAGTAGCATACATGCATGAATCAGTCCCTTTGGAATAAACCAAAAACCCAAAAGATGATAAAATAAAAATAAAAATAAAAATAAAAGGAAGAAAAAAAAAACGTTTGAAAAATACAACCATTGCATTATACACAATATCCTTAGCATTAACCCATTATGAAATCAGCATGAACATAATCCTTGATGTACTACACCGTGAGCTTGTCTCCATCAAGAAACTTTAAACTATCAAGCAAAAGCCCCACAACCCGAATTTTAGAGAGCGCATCATGCCTATGCAAGTCGGAATCAATGGATTGACAAACCCACCCATGATAGCCCAGCCATTTACAAGAAAACAGCTAGATTATAGGTAACTGATATTTTTTGCTTTATCCCATGCAGTATTTGAAATCTGGTTTTCATATTTGGTATCTGAACTAAAATCAAGCTTAAATTAAAGAAATGGTATTATAGACAATCTATTCTTGTTAGCTGACTTCAAAGTTGACCTAGAGGGGCCTATCAGTATAAGATTTTATCTTTTGGGTTTGGTGATAAAAAAGACCATTTTGGGAGGCCTATTGATCATTTTCCCAAGAAACAATTGGCTAATTGATAGAAGAAGGTAATTTAATACAATCAAATAGTTCAGGGGGCACATTGATGCAATCGAAACCATAAGGGGCCAATGTGAAAATGACCTATAGTTTAGGGTAGGGATGGCAATGGGGCAGGGTGGAACAGGTTTTCCACTCCCCCGTCCCCGCTTATAAAATTACTCCCCATCCCTGCCCGTATCCCAGCGGGGAATATATTTCTATCCCCGTCCCCGCCCCGCCATTTCAATAACAAATTTAAAATATATTGCACTAAATGTGCTTTTGAGATGGTTCAAACCTATTACCTCCACTAAAAAGCTTATAGTTTAATAGTCTAAACCACTAAATTGCATGTTGATTGTAATATACTTTTTAAATAAATAATTTTTCAACTATTCTTGATTGTAATATACTTTTAAAATAAATAATCTTTCAACGACTCCCTCAAATGGATCCACTTGAAAAAGCAAGTGTTAGATTAGATATTTTGAAAATTAACTGGTGGATGACAAATTTCGCTAATATACATGATGCATGCCCAAAATCATATTGATCCAATGGCTAATTTTTCAAAACAAGAATTATGAATTATAAAAAATTGTAACAATTTTTTATAGTTTTTGTACTTCATCTCAAAAATATGATTTTTCTAAAAAAAATTAATCGTTTAATCAATGTGATTTTTTGTATATATGATGTGTCATGTGTACACACATATAATTTAATCGAATCATTAGATTATCAAAATACCTATTTCATATTGGTTTTACAAACCATATGTCAAACTATAGATAAGGTGGTGTGCATAGGACAAATAGTAGAAAAGATTTTGATAAAGTGACCGTTAGATTAAATACAATTGTTATGAATTTCATGTTCACAAAAAATCATAGTGATCTAACGGTCAGTTTATGACAAATGTTCGTGAAAAATTATAATAATTTAATTCTTCAAAATGTCATAATTTTTATCCAAATAGTTTTTTTTTTTTTTTAAATAACCGTTGGATCATTTTGATTTTTGGTGAGTATGTAATTTATAATAAGTGCATCTAATCCAATGGTCAGTTTTTCAAAATCTATTTTTTATTTTTCCCTATAGAATATAGACTATAAAGGTCACCTTACACATAAACAACATAGTTGTGTAAAGTGTAACTTATAACAACATCGTTCCTGTCTTCTTGAACAGAGATAAAGCTTAAATAATTGAAAAGAAAGAGAGAGTTAACAAACTCAACACAATAAGGGAGACTTGACTTATTATATAGGAAATATATAAGAATGGTTAGAAAATGTTAGACCGTTAGTGAGATCACCGAGATGGGAGAAAATCAAGTAACCAATATTATTAAAAAATGGTTAAAAATGTTAAAATTGATGGGAGGAACATAAAAGTTAGGAGGTCATTAATAATTTAAATTCTATTATATATTATATATAATGAAATATATAAAATATAATTTATGTATCATAGAAAATTATATATTTTAAATATAAAATTTGTATAAACGGGGATGGGGATACCCCGCAAGGCGGGGATAAATAGGTGGGGCGGGACGGGCCTCATACCCCGGCAGGACAAATATTTTTAACCCCATCCCTGCCCCATACCCCAAAAAATTCAAAAAATACTTGCCCCTATAGGGGCGAGGTGGGGCGGGTCCCTACGGGGATGGGGCAAATTTTCATCCCTAGTTCAGAGAGGCAAATTATAATTTTCCCTATGAGTAGATATTTATTTTTAATATAGAATTAGATAAAAGCTATTTATTTTTTCATGATTTCTTTGAACGTTAGCTATATTATTAGATAAAACTTGATGTGATGAATGACATCACATATAGAATACTTTTTCATGAGTTGGAATCCAAGACTAAAGTGTTCTGCATATATAGCATTTTTCTTTTTCATTCTCTTATATGGAACAACTCTATCATACAATTTCTTTTTTAGAAAAAATAATATTTTGACCTCCACTACTATCGGTTAACAACACTTTGCACCATTGTATTTTTAACTGTGACATATTGATTCCTGTAACCTGTAAGATTGATTTATGAGATTTTGCACCCTTCTCTCAGTTAGCCATTTATTTATTTGATTAAAAAATAATGTTAGACATGTTATTTTTTTATGCAATATTTATCCTATATTTATAATATGCCTACTAGCATATCGATGAAGTTTCATATTTTTCTCAATGTATTTTATTTATTATGAATTTTATTTATTGTATGGAGAAAATAATTCATAAAAATTTAAATATAAGCTTAATTACACTTTTGTACCCTGTACTTTCGGGTAGTTTTCAATTTGGTACATGTTTATTTTTTCTCAATTTCATACATGTACTTTGGAGTAGTTTTCAATTTGGTACCTTTACTTTATTTTTTTTCAATTTCATACTTGTACTTTAGGATAGTTTTCAATTTGGTATCTGTACTTTGTTTTTTCTCAATTTAGTACATGTACTTTTAAATTTTTTTCAATCAATGTCAAATTGGGGACGACCATTAATCTGACAAATGGAAAACTGACGTGGCAGTCGGGTTAGCCACGTAGGAAAAAGAAAGGACTTACGTTCGAACAAAGGCGAAACAAAATTCCCACGTGATCTAGCCTATTGGAACCAAGGCATAAATGAGGCTTCTGGCCTATTCGAACCACAAACAAAATTTAAAAATTTTGATTTTTTTTTTCATTTTCTCTATCCAACATCTCAAACTATCATATGCATACACTCTAGAGAGGTCTACATTATATTGAAACTTAAAAAAAATAATAAAAATAAAAATAAAAATAAAATGAGGTTCGAACGGGCCAGAACCCTCTTTTATGCCTCGATTTTGCCTTGGTTCGAACAGGCTAGACCGTGTGGGGTTATGTTTTGCCTCCATTCCCACCAAACATCTCCCGTTCGAATGGGGTTCCTTCATTTTTGCCACATGGCTAACCCGACTACCACGTCAGCTTTCTAATTGTTAGATTAACTGCCGTCCCCAATTTGGCCTTGATTGAAATTTTTTTAAAAGTACAGGTATGAAATTGAGAAAAAATAAAGTACAGGCATCAAATTGAAAACTACCCTAAAGTATAGGTATGAAATCAAGAAAAAAAAAAGTACTGGTACCAAATTGAAAACTACCCGAGAGTACAAGGTACCAAAGTGTAATTAAACCTAAAATATATTAAGAAAAATCATAAAATTTTACCAATATGCATATAGACAGATTAGCAATCTAGGATAAATTCTGTATAAAAAAATAACATATCTAACACTATTTTTTAGTCAAATAAGTAAAGGGGAAATAGGCCAAAGGTCCTATTTTAAAAAAATTTCATGCCAAAGGTCCTCTCAAAAGATCTTTATTACCAAAAGTCCTTTTGGCATGAATTGGACAAAAGTACCCCTCCTCTCCCAAACAATTAACCATCAATGTCACCTACACCCCAACCCAGAATTCACTACGTGGGAACCCGAGTTCACTACGTCGGACCTCCGAGTTCACTATGCCGGAATCACAATTTACTATGCCGGAAAATGGAATTCACTACGTAAAATTAAAAATAAAAAGAAAAGGAATATCACCACTGGTTTCTGACATTTCTCAAGATAATATACCATATTACATAGTTGGTTAGAGGGGAGAGAGAGAAAGAGAGAGAATCAAACGCAATCTTCAACCTTTTTTGTTCCATCACCAAGTGCTTCTTCGTTGTTATCCATATGCCTATTTCTCAGTAGCCAAGAAGGACCCGCTTTGCACCAACAGAATTCAGTGAGAATGCAGGATTCTCCTATCTGTTGCAATTATGTGGATTTTTGACGCAAAGCATATTGATCTCACACTTGAACCACCAACATCCTCCCCAAGCAATTTTGATGAAGACCAAATCTCAATGCCAAGAGAATACCCAATCAAATAAAGATCTCGCGATCTGCAACCATCAAAAGCCCTTCATTGCCGGCGTCAACATACAGCTTCAGAATCAAGCAATTCCATCTTTAAAGGACTCAAAACCTTCATCATCTTATATATGAGCTTCTTGATGATTCAGATTTGATCTCCCCACTGAGCTCTCTAGATC
>JAESVK010000455.1:0-22462 GCA_017140935.1 Hamamelis virginiana | reverse complement strand
TAAATTTGCTCAAATATATAGTTCACATATAAACATATAAAGTCATTTTTTGATTTTCAAATTTGTAATCACTACTACATAAAGTCAGATTTTTACCTTTCACGCCCATTTTAGCTGGATTCGTCATGCTCGACGGTGGACGGACTGAAAAATCTGGCACCGGAAGGTCGGAGAATGTGGTCAGTCTCTTCTCGAAACGTAAATCGTTTGACGTGAATTCAACTCAATGCAAAAAATGCCGTGATTTCTGGCGCACAATATCCGCACACTATCCAACAATAAATCTTCCCGAAACTGAACCCAATAACACTCACATTCTAACAATTCTAATGGAATAGTTAATATGGGCAACTTGGTCTTTTCCTATATTTTATTTTATTTATCAAAAAATGTAATTTTTGGAGGGGTCTACGGGTAGAACCACTTTCTACCAAGGGGCTTATAGTATAAGACCCATAATTCTCAATTCCAAAAAAAGAACAGAATCCCTAATTTAACAAAGGATCCTCAATCCCCAAATTAACACAGAATTCTCAATTTTACTAAGAATCTCCAACTCCAAACCTATTATTACACACCCATAAGTGGGGGCTGGATATGGAATATTGATGGGAATTAAATGTTGATTTGACGTGTTGGGAGATTAAGGATTATGTGTAAATCTAAGAATTCCATGTAAAATTGGGAATTGGGAATTCTATGTAAAATTGAGTATTATGTACAAAATTAAAAATCAAAATCAAATTTTGACCGTTTGAAGGGTATTTTGATATACAAAAACAGTAATAGGTTCACGTTCTAATTATCTTTGGATCGAGTTCGATCACGTAATATTTCGAAAACTTAGAATTATTAAAAATTAATGCCCTTTCAACAATTCTAAGAACTTGTTCGAAAATTTTAAAAGCCCAATTTTAAAAATTGAATTAAGATCATATTTATTTTTTATTGTCACGTGATCTTTAGTTAAATGAATTAATTTATAATTGATTTTGAAAGATGTGTGCATCTTTTCTTTTTTTTACAAGATTAAACATATTTTCAAAAAATAATCTAACTTACCAAACAAAGGTGAAGTAAAAATCGGTGAGTTTCATTTTCAGTGTGGGCTAAATTTTCATATTTGTCAAATAACTCCCAAATTTTCAATAATTTCATGTTTTTGGGGGTTTTCTCATGAAATTTAATGTTCCATTAAAGGTGTAAGTATTGAGAGCGGTGATTGTGTACACCATAAAAGCTAGCACTATATTGAAGTCACCCATCCTGAGTGGGAGCCTCAAATGATACTAGAACTTCATGAAATTTTGAGGTTAATCTAGTGGTGAGGGTGTAAGGGAGAAATGGTCAGGATTAGGTTAGGTCAAAGAATACCAGTACACCATTACCTTGAATATCCCCATCATAATGATAGCTTTATTTAAAAAACACGATGAAACAATTCAAAGCCCTTGAAACATCCAAACAAGGCCTTAGTTAGTTGGGTTAGCTTTTGGAATTAGGGACAATATAAGAATATAACTAAATATTGTCTTGATTGTCTCCACTCTTATTTAAGGTCCTTGTTTGAATTAGGCATTTTGATCCACAATATTAATGTGGGGCTTGTCAAAGTTCTGGACTCTTAATTGTGTTAGAAGTTTATATTTTTTGAGTGCTGCTAGTTATATGGCATTTTGATTATGGCCAGCATGAATATTTTCTGGGCATTAATCTTCTTGATTTTACAAAAATTTACATTGTTTTCGGTTGAATTTATTATTGATTAATTGGATGAGCGAGAGAGAGAGTTAGGTTGCTCTTGAAATCATTCATTTTATCGAGTATGGAATCCATTTGATTGATCAATTGAGACGTAGTTGAATTACATTTTTGCAGTCATTGATTGATCAATTAAGCGCGCCCTCTAAATGATCTAGTTATCCAAAAATAATTTTTCTATTTCAAATAATTTTTTTAGGGTATTTAACCAAGAACCCCCAGTAAATGGGTTGTATACCTAAACCCCCTATAGAAAACTTGGTTTATGAAAGAAATAAATTAAATATCTTATGACAGATTTGCCATAATTTATACATCCTGATTTTGAATTTTTTCCAAAATTGGTTTTTGCCAAAAATATGATGCATTAATTGTAGTATGTTTTCAAACAGGTAAATTTATATAGAGCAGTGCTCCAGAGCCCGTCTACTTTTCCCGTTTATATTCCTGTCCACACATTTAAGTGCCATATCAGCACATTAAAAATGCACTTAATTCACATTTTTAAGTGTCACATCAGCACAATAAAAATACTTCATCACAATGAAAAGACCCAAACTCAGTAAAAATACCCAAATCCAATTAAAACACTTTTTAACTTTTCACTGTGTTTTGGCTATGTCCAATTCATGTGTATTTTCACTATCTTATTTTTATTAGCACCGTAAAAAAGTAAAGAGAAAACCTTTAAGTACTATAAAAAAAAAAAACATTCTTTATTTGTAAACAAATTTGAGCATTAATTTTTCCTCTTTTTTCCCTCGCCTTCCAAGATCCAAACAAAGAACTAAAACAAAATGAGGACACCTCTCCAACAAAAATGTTTTGTGTTGTCTCGGATTGGGTTTGGGCTGCTATTGGGGTTTGTTTTGGCTCAATGATTTTGGTTGTTTTCTATTGGGCTGGGCCCTCTGTTTGTTGTTGTTCTTGCCCTACTTTTAGCTTGTTCTTTGGGCGGCTGTTTTAGTGTTCATAAAATCTTTTCACACTGATTTATCTATATATTAGGAAATTACTCATTAAAAGTTCACATATTATTCATTAAAAAAGAATAAAGAAAAACAGAAGGTGCTTGGAAGAGTAGCATTTAACCTTTTGTGGTATAACCAATTGTTTAGGTATCAATCATTCGGTGGAATTGGTCATGATCGGTGAAAAACTTCTATCGATTAATTATTCCTATTTATAATCCAATTGACCATTTGACTGGAACAATTGTGGCGCTTACTTTATTAAATGGAATAAAGAAAATGTGGTTTTGTAAATGGTGGCTTTCTCCCATAAAATATGCATCAATGCGTTTCTATATGCTTAAGCTCCCCTCAAAATGAGGCTGTGAGTCATTAAACCAACAAACCATTACAATTCGAAATCGTAAAATCCACATTCTAAAAAACAATACCATTAACACAAAAAAAAAAAAAAAAAAAAAAAAAAAAAAAAGGACTGCAACAATTAATATTGAATAGTTAAATATTTATAAAGGGTAAAACATTATATTGACAATAGAAAACATTTTTAAAAAAAAAATTCAAAATAGAGGACCATTAATAGCCAACTATTTTCAAACAGTAATCCCAAACTAGTAAGATCTCTCTCTCTCTCTCTCTCTCTCTAGAGGTAATATCCTGTCCAAGTACCATCTTTCACGGATGAGATCAAAACTTGTGAGATGTGTGCTATTTTCCACTTATCCCCGTCTCCTCCAACCTGCTTTAGAGCCATGATAAATTCATCACACATATCATACAAATTAAGTTCATTTAGGTTGGCAAGGCATTCAATGCCCGATGGCACCCGCTCCAACAATTTACAGCATAGAATGTCTAGCTTTCCAAGATTAGGCATTGATCCTTCCTCCACTCTCACCACTTTTAATCCATCTAACCTTACAAGACATAAAAACTTAAGCCTTTGAAACCCTCTGCCCTTAAAACACAATGTCTCCCCATCATAAGCTTCTAGAAGTCCAAGATCTACAAGAGTGGGCAAAGCTCCAAGGGGTTCAAGTGGATCATCCCTTAACCGACTATACCGGAGACGTAATCTGACTAGACCATGAAGTGATGGAATCCAGTGCGGTAACTTCTCTAAAGCATCCATTCAAATATACCCTTTGAAGCGATTGAGGAGGAGAAGATAGACGTTGTAGATCAATTATCTCATCTTTTTCTTCTGAAGCCACATACAATGAGCGAAGGTTCCTCATCTTTTCAATGGAAGAGCACAAAGCCACACCAAGTTCTCTTCTCAACTTTATAATGCCAAGCCTTCTCAATTGGACAAGCATTCCCATCTCTTTCACTAAAATGCCACTACCTTCATTTGCCTCTATATGACAAAGCTTCTGTAGAGATACCAATCCTCCTATTCTTGCTGGTCCCTTAAAACCATATGTACAACGAAAAGAAAGTTCTTTTTTATTGTAACTATACACCAAGATATGGCAAAGTTGTGTGAGTTGTGAAATCTCAACAGGCAATACAGTGACATTTGTATTCTTCAGATCCAACGTCTGAAGGTTTTGAAGCTTCCCAATTGAGCTTGGAAGCATTTTCACCTTGGTATCCCTCAAGCTTAGATACCTCAAATGGAATAACTTGGTGATTTCATTTGGAAATGCATCTACAGGTGCACCTCTCAAATCTAGCACCTTGAGCAGTTTAAGCCCACCACCACCACACAATGAGAGTATAGATGAGTTGGGTATCAAATCTACCATCCTAAACAAGAGCAATGAACGAAGTTGAGAAACGTTCTTGTTTTCTTGTACATTGTTCCAACTGTCATGGATGGATAGACGTCGAACTTTCTCAGGCCACCTACTCTTCTGCTCGCTGGCTATTGTTACCAAGTTTTGATCTTTTGACTTGGAAAGAATAATCTCTCTTAGAAGGTCATGGATGCGGCAAAATTTGACCCTTCCATACCAGGTTGTCTCTGCCACTTGAATCAAGCTTCTATTAATGAGTTTATTGATGTAGTCATCTGCAACTTCTTCCGGTATCCTTCCTTCTTTTTCTTCCACAAACCCTTCTGCAATCCATAGCTGAATTAATCTCATTCGCTCAATTAAATGATCCTCTGGAAAAATGCTCAAGTAAAGGAAACAGGATTTTAGATAGAAAGGCAAATCATTGTAACTGAGTAGCAATATTCTTTTCATGCTTTTGAATCTGTCATCGCCTTCTAATTCAACACCAAGACTATGGCAAACAATTTCCCATTCATCTATTCTATTCTGATTCTTTGTCGCCAGAATACCACTAATTACCACAATCGCAAGTGGCAATCCCAAGCATCTTTTTAACAGTCTTTGAAAGTTCCACCAAATGAGGGCAACAATCCTCGTCAAATGTTTTCCGACAAAACAATGCCCAAGACTCTTCTTCAGACAAGGGCATCATATTGTAAACATTTCCATGGCATTCTTTGCAAGATTTAACGGCAACTTCTCCAATGCGTGTAGTGAGAATTACTCTGCTACCACAATTACTGTCAGGCAATGCAATTTCGAAAGCATCCCAGTCATCTATACTCCATACATCATCTAAAACAAGCACGTACCTTCTCTCCTGAAGGAATTCGTTGATAATTATTTTTAGCTTTTGGCTGTTCATGTTTTCCACTCCTTTGGGAATTGGTTCCTTGATTTCATCATAGAGTTGTTGAATCATGTCTTTCAGGCATTCCTCCAACTTGAATGATTGAGAAACGGTGATCCAAGCATGGTTTTGGAAATGATTCTTCACTTCTGCATCCTTCTAAACTTTCCCTACAAGGGTGGTTTTCCCCAATCCTCCCATGCCAACAATCGATACCACTTTCAGTCCGGAGTGCCCCCCAATAAGCCATTGCATCAGCTGCTTTTTGTGTTTGTTAATGCCCACTAGCTTGGCTTCTTTTAGTAGAAACGCATCCTCTCGACGATCATACCCTGTCTTAGTTCCAGCAATAGAGCTTGAGCCTATCTCCCCAACGTTTAATTTATAACGGTATCGCTGATGGGTCTGAGAAATATTTTTGATTTGGGATTTAATATCCTCTATTTTAGAAGCAATCCAACGGCGAGTTTTCAAGTTCTTGGCATAGCAAGAAATCTTACGAAGAGAAGCAAAGAATCCCTGCCCACGACGATGTGCAAGACGAAGCACGAACTCATCAAGAACATCTTCGGTGTCATAAGCCGCTTCTCTCACTTGCTTAACCCATACTTGGATTTCTATATCGCTCTCTTCCATCTCATCTGCAACCCGTAAGAAGGCCTTCATGCCTTCCAATTCATTTTTGACAAACACAACATCTTTTCGAACCCCTCTCAAAAGCTTCGTCTCTTCTTCAAGAAAGGATGCAAGTTTGTTGACTAGAAAGCTAACAGCACTCTCTGCCATTTTTTTTTATCTGTTAATTCCTTGTCTTCAACTAGCTTTGTGAAGAGGAAATGCTCCTCTAATGTTGATTAATTGAGATTAATTGTGATTAATTGTGGATTGAGCAAGACTAGGTAATTACTTGGTGTGAACTCACGACTGATTCCAAGACAGGGACCATTTGATTTTTATTTATTTGGACTAAATAGTACATCTAGTGGTCCCATTAGATGTGGATGGTTTTGACACATATTTTCTAAAGAGTGACACAATGATTTTTAACCCACACAAAAATATTAAGCCAATTCTCTTTCTACTCTCTTCCAATATGGATAACCCACACATGAACCTCAACAAACTTCAGAGTTAGCAACAAGTCGGTGCAATGTCACTTGTATCCAATTTATAAACATTGACCCATTGATTTTATGAAAGCAACCGGCTAGTTGGCAGGGTCAAATTAGGCTGCCTTTCCCTGTAAAAAATGTCCCAACATAAATGCACCAGTTGATTGCTTCTCCCCTGGTTCAATACTCCCTCTACACGTGCCCTTTTTGCCGTGTCGGTCTAGTTCTTCCTCACAGGTGAGGAGGTAAGTATTATTCATATATATTATCCATCACCTACCAATATATTTTTGCCTTTTTGCTGAATGCTTTTCTATCACATATCACAAAAGTATCTTTTGTTTTTTTTTTAAGTGCTGTCTCTTTTCCTATCCTTTGGAAACATAATTGAAAATATATAGGCCCCTGGTTTTAATTGCAGGAATGAGATACCCCACCCTGATAGCATAATGATCAAACCAGCCCCAATAAAGTTTATGTTCAAAGCCATCACAAAACTAGCAAAAAACCATCACATAATACGACGGATTGGAATCTGTATATATATATATATATATGTGTGTGGGTGTGTGTGAGAGAGAGAGAGAGAGAGAATGGCCATGAATCTTCAGGAAGGGATGCTTAGAGCCAATTAAAAAATGATCAATTAAGGTCCGGTCCACTTTTAACTGGGATAGGTTCTTTGAAAAACCGATCGTTGGATTATATAATCTTCTTATTTATACAGGGCCAGCCCTCCATGTTTGCAACATCAAAAAATTGTTTGAGGCCTCCATTTTTGAGGGGCCCAAAATTTTGTAGCCCATAACCCATTTTAATAAAAAAAAAAAGTTACATTTTGTAGCTTAGTTAGCTCGCCAACACCAAGTTAGACAACTTAGACTCTCTCTCTCTCAATCTCCCCTCAAATCTCCCTAGGGAAAAATCGCCCTTCACGGGATCACTGTCCTCAGGCCTTAGCCCCCTCAGAATATCTGATATATAGAACCTCAATTTGTTATTTTGAGGTAAAATTTTACCCTCAAATTTCTGGTTTTCCCTTTTTCAGATGTTAATAAAGCATAATATTTTGATGATCTGATCTTATAGCTGATGTTTTCTGATCTTGAGGTTTATAAAATGCATCTGTTCAATTATATATAATATATACATATTGTTTAGCTTGTATTTTTAGAGGTTATATGGGAAATGGATTTTGATAAGAAAGGAAGAACGAAATGGGATATTGAACACCATGTCCTCTCGGCACTTCGGTCCATTGTTTTTAACACCATGTGCTGGTTGCTGCATACCTTGTATATTTTTTACAAATACCCTATTTAGATATATTAGTTGTGAAATATCTTTCTTGTTGTCATTAATGTTGATTAGTATGCACAAGGGATTGGAAGTAGAAATTCTTTTTCCTTTTGCTATTTTATTTATCTTTTCAGAAAATTTATTCTATTGAATTATATTCATTTTAATAGATTAAGTATTTTGTTATTTGTTTGATATATGTGTATTAGTGAATGGTGATAGGAGGTTCTGGGTGAGCCAAATGAAAACCCTTTTGTGAATTGCTTGTTGTAGTATGGTTGTAGGTCTTATAGCCTAAGAGAAACTAAAATATGCAATTTTTTTTTTATATGTCAAAATATAGAAGGGTCTCATCCTAGGAACTTGCTTAGGGCCACCCAAACCCCAAGGCTGGCCTGTATTTATGCCATGTCTGTCAATATATATATGTGTGTGTGTGTGTGTTATGTGAAGAGATTTTTGAATTAAGGCCAATTCAACCACAAAAAAAAATATTATCGATCTACCCTCCATATCTATCTTTCTTGGATTCCCATATTTCTCGTTCTCTCTCATCACAATCTCATATCTTTTTGGATTTTTTCCCATATCTATCTTTATCCCTTTTTATTTCATATCTCTCTCTCTCATTTGAGCCCTCCATCTCTCTCTCTCTCTCTCATGGATTTCACACTCCCATATCAATTTTTTTTTGAATTTTCTTCTCAGAGCATCTCCAATCACGCTCCCTAAAATTTTTACAAATGGCTCCCTATCTTGTCTTTTCAATATACTTGTCTTATCAATAGTTTTGTACACTGTACGTAATTAATTACGTCCAAGTGGTTGGTTGTAAGTCTTAATTTCTCCCAAACTTAATGTGTCAAATTGGTTAGTTGTAAGTCTTTCTCCCAAACTTAATGTTTTTTTGTCTTATATGCCAGACAATTGTGAGCGGACATTTCTTGGTTTTTTCTTCTCGATCTGCAAAATGGATTCCAAACCGTGTGGACCTCCACCATTTTTGTCTATATCTTTGAAATTTACATTTTTAATTGAAAAAACATTAGTTTGGGAGAAAGACTTGCAACTAACCAATTGGATTAGTACAGTTGAACCATGACTCTCATTAGGTCATGCCTAACAATTCTAATTGATGTATACCGTGTGAGAGAGAAGAAAAAAGGAAAGAAAGAAAGAAAGACTTGCAACTCTCGGGATGGATATGATGATGATCAAAGGTGGTAGGGACAAGACTACTGCAAGATAAAACTAATTATTCTGAGACTGGAGTTTTTTCTGTACTCGCAGAAGGTTGAATTAATATAAATTTTTATATAGAAAAATATTGAAGGAATCATATTTTTGTCGCATCTTTAAAATTATTCGAAGCGGCAATCCAATGGAACCATTAATTTTGTGTATTTCTTAAAAAAATATATCATATCATATCATACTACCTATAAAATATGGTGCCCAAAAAATTAAACTTGTTGACAAGCTAAAGCATATATAGAAATAATGTGTCAACTTTTTTAAATATTATTTAGACTAAATTGTTCAAATCAAAACAAGAAAGTAGAGATTATATCATGCTACCTGAAGAGGGTAAAAAACGATACACATAGCTGCGAGCGACACGTGGATCGAATGACTACCCGATCTCTTGAAAGACTACCCGATCTCTATATATGGGTGCCCAGACAGATTGTTTATAGTTACCCGATCTGAATTCATTATACAAATATCCTGATTTGGTTTAAACCGCCATTCCTATGGCGGTTCGGCACTAGTTGGATTGATATAGCTTGTACATTAAATTGATTTGACATAATATCCTTTGTCAGACAGTAAGAAGGACAGGGCTGGATATGACAGGGAATCTACTAAAACCTCCGGGAGGATTTTGCCTATAAAAGGGGCAAGACCTTGATCATGAAGAGGTAAGTAACAAAAATTACACAAAGTCATACACCGCGCATGCTTATATGTTTTCACCAAAACTAATTTTATCATCGGAGTTTTTTAGGTGAAACACCACACCAGTGCAAGTCATCCGGGATCTCCCCAAAAGAAATCCCAGAATAATTCTTTTTATCTCATTCTTTCCTACTTTTGTCATCATCACTACCATATCATTTAATTTAAAAATATCGTATAAATTTTGGTCCTCATAGCATTACTCAATTATAAATTTATCTATCTTGTTAAGAAATCTTTAGGAAGTCCGACATTCGAGTTGAGATTGGCAGTTAACAATTGTTTCTTCATCTTTGGTATTTTGGGTTGGTTCCATAAGCAATAGAATGTGATTCAGGGGCTAAACATTCTACACAATTGGCACTTAATAGGACTGATCAACCTGCAACTGTTTAATTAATATCTCATTACTCTTTGTTTAGGAAAGATATTGAAAAGAGTCTTACCAAAGCATTGATAATTTCCTCAACAGTAGCATGGCCAAAACATTTATCTATCATCTCAATCCTGAAATAAAATTTAAAGAGAAAAAAAAAAGAATATTGTAAATTAGAAATGCCATCCCATGAAAAAGAAAAATTGAAACTTCCACTATATTGAAGAAAGATAAGAATATCTGTCCAACTGCAACAAAATCACCTAATTAAAGAGATATTTCTCCATGAAATACACCAACAGAAGTACAAAATGGGAAGGAAGGATGCAAAAAAAAAAAAAAAAAAAGTTTTTAAGGGAGAAGGCCCATTAATTCCTCTGTTTGATTGCCAAGAAAACACAGAAATTAAAAGAAAGATACCCTAGAGTGTTAATTAGATCACAGGTTGAAATTGGGGTGGCAGCCATAAAATTCTAATTTCCTACATCAAAAGTATACATGATCAAGATGAACTCAATCATCCAATCTCTATATTCCAACACTATCCAAGAATATCTCTCTGTTTTTTTTGTTTTTTGTTTTTTGTTTGTCAGTTAAAGGAATGCATATTTTTTAAATCAGTTCAAAAGCATGGGCTAACAGATTAATTTGGTCCACTAGATAACCTGTAATTATAAGACAGAGTGTGGTGTTAATTTATTATTCATTGTTATTGTTACCACACTGATGATAGGGATGACCAAGACCCAAGCATTGGGCAGGCTTTATCATGACAAACAGGGGCGGAGCCAGGATTTTGTCTTGAGGGGTGCCAAATCCATATGATAAATTTTTATGTGAAAATAGCATAAGATAAACACTTTTATAATGTAGGAGTAACGTTGTAATTTTATAATATTTGAAAATCAAAATTGTATTATAATAAAATTCGTAGAAATTTATTAGGTGATAATATTTGATGCGGGGATTTAACGATTCAAATCATTCGTTAATTTGAGTTCAGTACTACCTCTACGAGGTCATTAAAATCTGTGCCCCATAATTCAAATTAATGTTTAGAAAACTATTATAATCTCCTCTTTCAAATTCTCAATATATAGAATTTCTGATGAATTTATTTCCAAATATGTAGAGAAATTCAAGGGAAGTCATTCATCAAAATTTACTACAAAATTTTTTCATGATATAAGCATCATATGATAAAAGTTTCATATGAAAATAAAGAGTAGAATTAGCAAATAATGTATACATTTTCATACTTTCTACGTATGATGAATATTTCAAACTTTCAAATTATCACATACAATTCAAGCCTACTCATAACTACTACAAATCAACATATTGATGTCGAAAATAGAATATTTCCACTTTGAGGAAGATAAAAATCCAAATTCTTAATATTTGGGCGAGTTCCTAGATGAAATTTTCTCTGTTTCCTTAACTTTTACTTCCATTTTCTCCCATTTTCTCTCTCTTCTTTCTTTTTTGGTTGACTCAATCCTTTCTCGAGACTTCTTTCTCTTTATATGGGGGTGCCATATTCTTTTATCACATATAATTTATACAATATGTAATAAAATACATATATAATATATAGAAATATTTAAAAAGTAAAGGGGTGCGATGGCACCCCCCCAGCTTTGCCATAGCTCTACCCCTGATGACAAATTGGGATTAGGGTGACAATAAGCCAATAGCATAAAGGGTTAATTAAGCATAAACCTACTAAAGTTACAACACCGTTTGGTTGAACTTCTTAAAAGTATTTTTTTTGTTTTTTTTGTTTTTTTCAAATTAGCAATATTTGATTTCTTAGAGAAGAAAAAATCAAAAATTAACTATTGCTAATTTTAAAATAAAATAATAATAATAATAATAATAATTTTAAAAAGTTCAACCAAATCGTACCTAAATAAAAGATTACTCAACTTGAAGATAGACATAAAAGTAATATAAATTATTGTGGCCTTGCAATTCCAGATAATAGAAGTGTTTTTCATAGGTGTTGAGTGAGAGAAAAATATAACTCTGTATTGAATAATGTAATTTGTACAATGAAGTAGTGAGCCTTATATAGGCAACTGACAACTATCCTATACCATACCATATATAGTCAACTATACCGTATATACAATATATATATACATTAACATCCCCCCTCAAACTCAAGGTGGGTGAAAAGAAACCAGCTTGAGTTTGGAAACTAAATCTGTAAAGCGACCGGGAGGATGAGCTTTGGTGAAGAGATCAGCAGTTTGCTCAATAGATGAGACAGAAAGAAGGCGGACAGTGCCTTGGCCAATATGATGACGAACAAAGTGGCAATCAATCTCGATATGCTTGGTGCGATCATGGAATACATCATTGTGTGCAATTTGAATGGCACTTCGGTTGTCACAGTAAATAGGAGTGGCAGAAGAATGAGGGACACCCATAGCTTCGAGTAGCCAGCGAAGCCATAGAAGTTCTTGGGTAGTATCAGCAAGAGCACGGTATTCGGCTTCAGTACTGGACCTGGCAACGACGGTTTGCTTCTTACTACGCCAGGAGATAAGAGAGTCACCAAGAAAGAAGCAAAAGCCAGTAGTAGACCGACGATCAGTAGGATCACCAGCCCAGTCAACATCTGAGTAAGCTTGCAACTCTAGAGAAGAAGTGGCAAAAAAGTGAAGACCATGAAAGAGAGTGCCCTTTATATAACGAAGAATACGAAGAACGGCTGCAAAATGAGTGGAGTGAGGCGCTGACATGAACTGGCTGACAATGTGAACAGCATAGGCAATATCCGGGCGAGTGACTGTGAGATAGATAAGACTGCCAACCAACTGACGATAGAGTGTAGCATCAGGCAGTAAGGTACCATCAAGAGGAGTAAGTCTGGCATTGGTCTCAAGAGGAGTAGAGACTGTCTTGGCATCTGTGAGTCCAGCACGAGTGAAAAGATCTGAAGCATACTTGGCTTGTGATAGATAGTAACCATGGGAGTTAGATGATATCTCAAGACTGAGAAAATAACTGAGAGAACCAAGATCTTTCATCTCGAAATGCTGATGAAGAAAGGATTTGAGTGCAGAAATGCCACTAAGGTCATTGCCAGTAATAATCATATCATCAACATAGAGCAGAAGAAGAGTAGTGCCAGTAGCTGTCTGATGAATGAAGAGAGCAGAATCATACGGACAAGAGGTAAAGCCAAAATCCCCAATAACAGAACTGAACTTGGTAAACCATGCCCGAGGAGCTTGTTTCAGTCCATATAAAGCTCGACGAAGTCTACAGACCTTATTTGGAGGATGATCATACCCAGGTGGAGGTTGCATGTAAACTTCTTCAGAAAGATCACCATTGAGAAATGCATTTTTGACATCCATCTGGTATAGGTTCCATTTTTGAACAGCAGCAATAGCAAGTAAACTGCGGACAGAAGTAATACGAGCAACGGGGGCAAAAGTCTCTTCATAATCAATGCCATGTTCCTGAGTAAAGCCCTTGGCTACCAGACGAGCTTTGTAATGCTCGATTGAACCATCAGAATGGGTCTTGATTTTGTAAACCCATTTACAACCCACAATTGATTTATCAAGAGGAAGGTCAACCAAATCCCAAGTATGAGTGGTATGAAAAGCCTGTAATTCTTCAGCCATTGCTTGTTGCCACAGAGGATTAGAACGAGCCTCATGATAGGTCTGCGGTTCATGATGAGAGAGAATAGTGGAAAAATAATGAAAATCACGAAGAAGGATAGAGGGTTCCCTTACCCGAGTAGACCAACGAATGGGTGGATCAGTGACAGTGTCAGAAGTGGAGGCATGGTCAATGGTGGAGTATGAGACAAAAACAGGATCAGGTGCAGGAAGGACATCAGTAGTGGCGGAGAATGGTACTGTGGCAGGATCCGTAGACAAAGGAGGCACCTCAGGAGCAGCCGTAGAAAGTTCGAGACCTGTATCAGCATCATCAGGAAATAATGGAATTGAGGAATTAGTAAAGAAAGACTGTGTGTGAGGAACAGGTAAGTGGAATTTGGAGAGTGATGAAAACATTTTGTGCTCCCAGAATACAACTTGACGAGAGACACGAAGACGTTTGGAGATGGGATCCCAACACCTATAACCTTTATGTTCTATACCATAACCCAAGAAGCAACAGAGACGAGAGCGAGGTTCCAACTTAGTATGCTCATGAGGTTGTAGAAGAACAAAACAAGCACACCCAAAAACCCTGAGATGATTATAAGATGGAGAATGACCATATAGACGCTCATAAGGAGAAATGTTACCAATGACAGAAGAAGGAACACGATTGATTGTATACGCAGCAGTGAGGACGGCTTCTCCCCAGAAATTCTCAGGACAAGAAGAAGAAATGAGAAGTGCTTGAATTGTATCCAAGAGATGTCGATGTTTACGTTCAGCACGCCCATTTTGTTGAGAGGTGCCAGGACAAGAGCGATGGGGAATAGTGCCATTAGTACGAAGAAAAGTGAGAAAATCTGAGTCTCGATACTCCATAGCATTATCTGCACGAAAGACTTTGATAGGACAAGAAAATTGAGTTTTGATCATTTGTGCAAAATCATAATAAATATGTTTAAGTTCAGAGCGATTACGCATGAGATATAGCCAAGTGTAGCGAGAATAATCATCGATAAAGATCACAAAGTATTTTGATCCCCACATGGTCGGAACAGGAGAAGGACCCCAAATATCAGAGTGAATTAAATCAAAAGGTGCGGAAGAAATAGAAGTACTATGAGGAAAGGGTAAGGCAGGTTGTTTTGCAAGTTGGCAAGATAAACAGTCTAAATGGTCATGACTAACAGAACCTAAAGAGCCACTAGAAATTAAAGACCGTAAACGACCAACCGATATATGCCCAAGACGAGAGTGTCATAAATGGAGTGAGGAAGTAGAAGGAGCTGGACCAGCAATCTGATGAGCTGGAGAAGAGGTGTGAAGACTGATGAGCTCAAACAGGCGACCAACTTTACGACCAGTCCCAAGAGTCTGTTCGGTCTGAGGATCCTGCACAATACAACCAGAACGAGAGAAAGTAACAGTAAGACCCATGTCACAAAGTTGACCCACAGAAATAAGATTAAGAGTGAGTTTGGGTATGAGATATGTATCAGAAAGAGATATATGAGAGTGAGAAACTTGTCCTGTATGGCTTACTTGCATGTGGGAACCATCGGCAGTATGAATGGGTGGAATATGAGAAGAAGAATTTTTGGTAGAGAAAATAGTAGGATCAAAGGTCATATGATTGCTACATGCAGAATCAAAGAACTAAGAGGAGTTACCTGTCGTAGTAGCAGAGAGAGCAGGAGAGAAGGAAGTACCAGAATATGAGACAACCTTCTTGAGAAAAGATTCAAGATCAGCAATGGTAATAGGTGAATGAGGATCTCGAGCAGAGAAAGTCTCTGTGGCAGAGGCAGTGGCAGAATAAGAGGCATGTACAGCGTACCTGGAGGTGGCCATGATGCTCAAAACTCAGCTATAGAAGCAGTATCTCGAAAAATGGAGTCCAAAAATGGAATCAAGAGGTCGAAAAACTGTAGGAAGGACTGTGTCTGAAAAATGGCGATCCTGCCCGAAAAGCGGCTAAACTGGCTGCAAAGTGCAGTGTAGAAGCAGAATCTCGTAAAATGGACCTCAAAATGGATTCAGAACGTCGAAATTAGTGGGGAAGGGGTCTTCCGGGCTGACACGTGGCAGAATGAGATGCTAACACGTGGCAATTGCAGAAGAGGACACGTGGCAGTTGCTGAAGAGGACACGGGGCAGACACGTGAGGAGGAAAGATGCTGACGTGGCAGTTGCTGAAGAGGACACGTGGCACTATGATGCTGTCGTGGAGGTTGGTGATGTGTCTGGTCAACGGGTCAACAACCGGGTCGGGTCGGGACAACCGGGTCAATGTCGGGTCAGGTCAAAACCGAGTCGGGTCGGGTCAAAACCGGGTCGGGTACTAACGTGGCAGCGAATGCTGACGTGGACGAAGGCGATGCCGTGGCACTGGCGTGTCTGATGACGTGGCTTTCTAGGGCTGACGTGGCAGTCAACGGTCGGATTTTGGATAGGGTCAACGGGTCGGATCTTGGGTTGGGTCTCAGGTTGATTGGTAGGGCTGATGTCAGCTTACGTCAGCGACAAGTTTTGAAATGACAGCGCGTGGCGGCGCGGCTGAAGGTGGATTTGACGCTCCGATGTTTGAGTGGCGCGTGAGGGCGCGTGAGGAGGTTTTTCTGGCTGTTTTTGGTGGGGTTTTGTAGATCAGAAAGAAATGAATCTTTTGAGTGGTTGTTTGATTGGTTTGGACGGCTGGAAGGTCGATATTTTTGGCTTGGACAGATTTGACGGTCTGACAGTACGGTTTTCCGGCTGTTTTGAGGTTGTGACGGCGGGGTTCGGCAATGGGGCAGTGGTGGTAGGCCCGGTGCGGCGGCGAGGCAGTGGTGGTAGGCTGGATTAGCTAGATATCTAGCTCTGATACCATGTTGAGTGAGAGAAAAATATAACTCTGTATTGAATAATGTAATTTGTACAATGAAGTAGTGAGCCTTATATAGGAAATTGACAACTATCCTATACTATACCGTATATAGTCAACTATACCGTATATACAATATATATATACATTAACAATAGGTATGCTTATAACACATGTAACCACTCACACTCGCGTCTAGGAGAAGATGAAATTATTGTGACCTCCCAATTGCGACTGCCACTGTAGATATGACATTTTCTGCAATGAATATTGTGAAGAGTCGATTGTGCAACAAGATGGGCGATCAATTGATGAATGATAGTTTGATTGGATATGTTGAGAAAGACATACTTGATGGCATTGATAATGAGGTTATCATACAACACTTTCAAAAAATGAAGACTCGAAAGGGACAATTGTAATCGATTAGTTAATATTTTATTAATATGAATTATTTTTTGATGATTTATGTTTCATTGACAAGTGTTTTTGTGCTTTTGTGCATTAAATATAGATAATTTATTAATTTTAATAGATATTTTTCATGTTACTTTTAAAAGATAAAACCTTAAATTTCATTTTTTTAGAGTTTCGCCCACCCTAGCTACAAATCTTGGTTACGTCCCTGATCTTGTAATAATTTTCTAAAGACGAATTAATAAGGGCAACTCGATCTACATAATTAAGCAACATTATAACAATATCATGAAGGTATTTGTAATACATACAGTTGTATCAGTGGCAATACAAAATGTACCAAGGACTGAAATCCCTGCCCCACCCCCCATTGTTATGCCATCCAAGATAGCCACCTACATCCAGGCCAAAAGAAAAAAGAGTAGAGATTAGTTGAGGAAGTGTTAGCTACAATATTTCAAAGGCAGCTAGCATATCAATGCATCCTCAACTTTTGATTCAAGAATCCTTATGAAAAGTTAAACAGATTTTCAATAAGCCATTATACTTTTTTTAATTAACATAATATTGGTGATTGAGAAAAAGTATAGAAGACTCACATTGGGCTTCATACATTTTCCTACAAGGTATATAAAGCTGTATAATGTCCTGAAACATTCTTTACACTCTTCAACCCTCCCTGCATAGAGTGAATTATGATTTAGAAGATTAATTGTTAGCACTTAGTAGCAAACACCAACTTGCATGATAAAAAAAACAAAAAAAACAAAAAAAAAAACAAAAAAAAACAAAAAACTAACACAGTATTATCTAAATCACATTGATCACCATGTCGCCTATGCAAAATGTAAAATTAAAAATAATATTATTGGAGTAAAAGATTATTTTACATTTTTGAGTTTTAAAAGTAATTCAATTCAAAGAGATATATAGGAGCGGTGGATAGTTAATTATAAAATAAAAATAAAAAGATAATAATTAGAATAGTTGAAAAGGAATTATTTCTATTTTGTAAACGACTATTTTATTATTATATATAAGTGTCGAATGATATGAAGATTTTAAAGTTTATTTTTAGAATAAAATTATGAATACACTGAAAAAATTATTTTCTTTTATGTAATAGTATAGATTACAGTATAATAAAGTATACCCGCGAATACCTCTTGTTATAAGAAACAAAGAAAATACCAAAACTGTGAAAATGATTAGTTGTGGACCGGTCTGCACCGATGACAGCCGTTTCTGATATGCACACGGCAGTGCGTGCATATCACGCCCTAGCAACTAATCTGTTGGCCCAAAATATACTCTAGAGGGGGGTAAATAGAGTATAGGTAAATAAAAAATCTTTCAAAAATGGGATACAATATTTTGAAATCTTTGAACAAGGATAATCAAGAATGCAATATCAGATTTCACAAAAACTCAAGTAAAACAAGTAACAAATAAATAACTTGAAATAAAGAGATTGAGTTAGAATAGCAAACACAACGATTTAACGTGGTTCGGTCTCCGCCTAAGTCCACGTCTCAAGATCTCCGTCTCAAGAATTAATCCACTATGCAACTCCTTCAAGGTGGAGAAACCTTTACACTTGCATTCTTTTAAGGTGGAAGACAACTCACCCACAAGAGTATTCACAAAACCCTAACAACTCAGCTAAGATGGGGCTTGCCTTATATCTAAAGTCAGTATGGCTAGACATGGTATGGATGTTGGTTAAGAGCTACATGAGAAAATATGCTTCAAAGTAAAGTGGATTGTCATGATAAAATATGATTTGTGTATCTGTATTCAGATGATTTTATGGAATGCTTTGGCTGGTATGTTTATGAACCCCAAATAGCAGCAACTCAAAGGGTCTGTGGTTTATCAAAAACAAAGAAAAAGAAAAGAAAAGATAGAACTCAAAGGTTCTATGCATTTGATATGCGCAGGTTCAATTTCCTGCAATGCTATTTAAAAATGAGAGTGAATAGAATAAGCAAATATAGATTTTTAATTGGAACATCTTGTATATGGGCAACAAATGCTTTATGTGATATCCTCATCTTAGAAAATGTTTAAAATGTTACTGCACGCATAAGTAATATTAGATACAATATGTAATATTATTTGTGGTTAAAATTGAAACTGATTATGCTATGTAGGAGAGAAACCTTATCAAAATGCTTGGTTTAGAAGGCCAGCCTTTTACAGGGTGAAGCAATACTCTTTCCTTTATCCTTTTCCTTCAGTGTGGATAACTGTGGAGAGTGAGAATGTATGCATATGTAAAATATCTTCAGAAAATATATAGGAAAGTATCCAATATTCGGCAACAATTTTAGATGATCTAATAAATTTTGTTCTTTGTATATTGGCCATCAAGGGCTGTGGTTGAGATTTTTTTTACCACTCCAACTTCTAACCTGTGTGATAGTTTGTTGGACCTTTTTTTTTTTTTTCAAATTACCATTTGTTGACACTTGACACCATTTGGATGCTTACAATTATGCTCATCTTCTTTATCTTCTAAAGAGTTTAGGGTTTTATTATTATATATATTTGTTCTTAGGCCTGCTATAAAGTTTTTACATTCTTTGTTATGTAATTGTTTATAATACGTTGGAGCCTGAGGGCATGTAATTTTTTTTTTTTAAAATTATATCTGGTATAATTGACTTGACATCAGAACTACCAAGGAAAACTCTCTTCCTAAACTCACACATATAAAGTACATGAATGAACACACACATAAAGCCATATCTCTGTTAAACCACGGCATTCATGTCAACGTCCCCAATATCAAATTTTTTATTTAAATTAAGAGAAATATTGTGCGTATATGCAACATTTCAAGTAAGCTCCTTATATTTTTGTGATTATTATTTACGGGATTGAATTTTTTTTGCTTGACTCAATATGATTCATGGTTGGAGGCTAGGGTTTTTTTTTTTTTTTTTTTTTCTTGGGATTGGTTCTCATTATCTCATTTTGTATAAATTTTGACTTTGTTTGTTTCAATGAATAGTCATTTTCTGATTAAGATAGACTGATTTTAAGTCTTATATATATGTTGGCATATGAAACTTGTTTCCTGGGAAATATTCTCTTATTATGCTGTGAACACTTGCATGGAAAACCTGCATCTACTTTTCCAAATGAACGGCAAGTGTAATAGGGCATGGAGCTACCCAACAGGTAATCACAATGACAAGTTATGAGGCAATAATAACTGTTACTACTTAATAGAGAGCAGAGGCTATTTTAGTCATATTCCTTGTTTTAAAATACATTGTTCCTAGGTTGAAATCTTGGATTCACAAAGTTGTATCAGAAGAAGAGAATGACATTGTGAAGAAAACAAACTCGAAACCAAGTTTGACAGAAGAAGCAGCCGCAGATGTGGCAAAAGCAAGCCAAGAAATGTTGAATACAAGACATGAAGGTGAGACTATAATGACCTATAGCTTTTCCGTCATATGAGATTTCCGGCATATGAGAAATGTTGAATACAACTTTCATGATTGATGACT
The DNA here is from genome assembly GCA_017140935.1 of Hamamelis virginiana. Classification (NCBI taxonomy): domain Eukaryota; kingdom Viridiplantae; phylum Streptophyta; class Magnoliopsida; order Saxifragales; family Hamamelidaceae; genus Hamamelis; species Hamamelis virginiana. The sequence goes on along the minus strand of JAESVK010000455.1, from coordinate 1,917 downwards.
TTCATTTTATTTTTTCGGAGAGGAGATACATTGAGAAATCTTACCCTTCTTTGAGTTATTGCTTTTCATGCTCTAACTATTATTCTCTAGATGGAAATCTTTATTTGTTGCTTTGTATTCTCTATGTACATATTCTTTGCTCAGTGCAGATGTCTACAATCAAATTGGCTTAACAAATAAATACTTGCAGTATGATGTAACAAACTGGTCGTAACTTTACTTCTTTAGATTTATGCTTTATTGCTTGCCCATTTATGAGTCACCTTACTGATTTTTAGGGTAGTGAAACATAATGTTTACACTCTTAGTTAAGGATCACTACGATGTAGAGGAGTTTATAATTTAGGAACCATCTGAAACCTTTTTAAGGATCACACTATGTGGTGTTCATAGTTGAATTTTTAACTTGTTTTGGGAAATTATCATGACATAGTCTAATTTGGAATTAGTAACTTCTTGTAGTGCGATTCTATGCATTAATCCCTTTCCTTGTGTACTTCTTTCAGTTTGATATAGTCATTGAAGCTGAAAAACAAGCTGCACGGGACTTAATTCGTGAAAAGATAATAGACAGGGCATTGTTAGCATTGAAGAAGAAGAAGGCGCAAGAAGAATTACTGAAGTAAGTTGATGTCGAGCAACAAGTAAGTAATTATGTTACAGTGGAGTTCAGTTAGTTTATGTCATTCATTTTCGTCTTTTTGTTTTTCCACTTTCGCTTCCCTGATAATTAATAACCCCCCCTTCTCTCTCTCTCTCTATATATATATATATATATTACTAATATGACATAGAGATTCAATTATGTCTGAATGTGAATTTGAAGTGAATTTATTATTGGTATTGATTGGTTGGGATATCTATAATTCTTGTAGTTTTCGGGGGTTAGAGGTGGATGGAGACCCACTTAGGTTTGATTTTTTTTTTTGGAATAATTGTTTTTTTTTTTTTTTTGTAATACTTATTTAAGTAAAATTTGAAGATTGTATGAGTAAAGATGTGCTATATACTCTACTATAAAAAGGTTAAAATTTGCAAGATGTTATAAAAATTTAAGAAACTATCGGATTTTCGTCTCGAGGTTGGTGTCATTGTATGAACAATATTAGGGTCTATCTTACATTGGTCAAGCTCTTACCTTTGGCTTTTTTAAGCTTTGATTTGGATTGAATCTTTTAAAGTTTTAGATTTTCTCTATCTCTAACGCTCGTTCTATTGCAAAATTAATGAAGACACTTTTGCATCCTTATACTATTCTTCTAGTTGTTGAGCTTCTGATATACATTTGTTTAATTTAGGTTTAGCTTCATACTTTTGCAAGATTGTAATGTTGTTTGGATTTAATTATAGAAGTGGTATAAATTTTTATTTTTACAGGTAAAATTTTGAGAATATTGCTAAAATAGAGGAAATGCTGCCTAATTTTTGTCTTGAAATTAAAGCATACATTTCTATACCAATAATAGATGTAGAAAAACACCTGTATTTTTCTCCATATACATATTTTCATGCAATTTTTCTCTAAGGTTGTTGAATTCCTAAAACTTTCTCGAATTGCTTTACTCTAGTAGTAATAAAGTTTAAAGTCATAATTACATATAGTCATTGTTTTGTTTTTAAATTTGAATAGATATATGCATATAAGTTGAAGCTTGGATAGAGAAAATTTTAGTAGTTTATTTTCCTCTTTTTAAAAGTAGAAATGGTATTGAGTGATGTTTATATAGTATATTTATGTACTACTGATTATATTTTCATTTCTTATGAATTATTTAGATTTTATAGGCTTAATGAAAATAACTTTGGTAAGCTTCCATACAATAGGTTCAATTAGAAATACAAAATTTTATAACTTTTTTTTTCATAAATAATAGATTTAAGAGGACGGTTTTACAAGTGTTCTTAAAAATATGAATT
>JAESVK010000454.1:0-21622 GCA_017140935.1 Hamamelis virginiana | reverse complement strand
ATTTCATGGTTGAATACAAAGGAAAAAGTTTTTAAACCTACCTTCCGCTGCGTTCCTTGTTCGTATTCTTTCAATTTGGCAAACTAGAACTTGGAACAAAGTCTATATGATATTGAATGTCCCTTATCGGCGGTAATGAGACGGTAGTTCATTTGGAACAACATCAATATATTCTCTCATCAAATATTCAAGTTTGGGAATCGAATACTCAAGATTGGCCTCTTTAATAAGCAACAAATAAACATCACCCTCTTTATTCACTTCTTTCAAAAATTTGGCCATTGATAGAAAATTATTTTCCTCCCTTTTTAAAGGCTTGGGAATACTCTCGATCTTAGATTGACCCAAAATTACTTGCACGCCGTCTTTCCAAAACATGTTAGTACTTTTGTACCCATCATGTATAGCTTGCCGATCAAATTGCTGAGGCCTACCCAGCAACAAATGGCAAGCATCCATTGGCACCACATCACACCGTTGTAAATCACTATAATTCTTACCAATACAAAAAGTTATTAAACAATGTTGATTAACTGTTACCTCATTACCCTTTTTGAACCAAGCAAGCTTATAGATTGTAGGATGCCGTTCAATTTTAAGGTTCAGTTTTTGACCATTTTTTGTGCTACCACATTCTTATAGTTTCCATTGCCAATGATGACATTGCAAATTTTCCCATCAGTCGTACACCACTTGTGGAATATACTATGATGCAACCAATCCATATCTTCTTCGACCTTGGAGGCATTTATGGTGCGTCGAATAACAAGAGATTCTCCATGATCGCTCCAAATCACTTCACTGCTTTCACCATTATGGTAATCATCATAAATAGGCCGTTCATCTCCCACATTTGCTTCAGGCAGGTCACCAAGTTCTTCAACGAAGTTCACATACCTCCGATTTGGACATTTTGATGCAATATGCCCAACACCCGAACACTTGAAGCACTTTGACGCCCCATAGACTTTCTATTTCTGCACAGGATTTGAACTCTGACCAACATCACGTTGCTCGAATTTCGGCTGAGCTTCATCTCATCGGCCGAAATCACCATTCACATAGCCAAAATTAGTTGTTTTAGCTGAAGTCACTCATCTACCTTTACTAGACTCGGATTTGATGACATTTGAATGTCCAGAACGCTGTTTTAGTTGCTTTTCGACATTGACAACCAGTTTATAAATATCGTTGTAACTCTAGGGTGGCTGTAGTGTTAGATATATCCCCTAAAACCAATTGTTAAGTTGTATTTAGGGATTTATATTTCATTATATATTCATGTATGAAACTTTATTCATGAATAAAATGGCTATTATTTATCATGTCAACTTGTGTTTAACTACTGTTCATGATAAAGTCCTTGGATGGTATGATAGAGAGTTATATCTCAAAGTGTTGAGATAAAGAGACATATAACTTTCAAGTACATCTGTCCTAGACTTGTTCTTAATCATAGGTTTATATATTTGGGCGATTGTAAACCGTTAAGATTAGCACATGTTATACTAACTCCATGGGAGGATGGTGAGTCTCGAGCCATCTGTGTAGAGACACTATAGTAAACCTGTGGGTGCTTGTTAGAGAACAAGTACACCGAACGTGACTAATATGAGTACAGCTTATGGAATTCTATTTGTATGTCAAAAGCTGCTTATGTGTATAGTCACATTTGTAACCCTTAGACTTGAGACACCACTTGTTATCTTATGCTTGAATTACTAGAGTTTGATAGTATCTCGTACGCCCTTAATCACAATGATGTAATCGGTGCACATTGGCTCTAGTGAGTTATGTATGAAAATATGTGAGTGTGCAATGGAGGATCACCACCCTTAATATGAAAGGGAGGATGTCATAGTTAGTTCATAGATACTATCTCAATGAAGACTTTGGCCAAAGCAGAAGGTAACCAAGGAAAAGTGTTTTCAAGGGTTTACCTAATTGAGATTATACTCTAGTGAACTTGTAACATATGATTAAGTTAGGGTTTGACATGAATCCATACCCAACTAACTTAATCAAGACATTGTTTGGTGAGGGATTATCTATAGCACAAAGGGTTCATTTACACATTCGTATATTCACCCACACCTAGGGTACGTCATGACAATTGCTAGATGTCACTCATGACTAGTGAATGCCTAGTGATAAAAGTTATCATTAAGGGCAAAATTGGAATTGTTCTAATCGAACCTAAAAATAAAAAGTTTCAATTTTGGGAGACATCGAGATGTCCCCTGCCACTACTAGGTTGGGATGAACCCAATGGGTCACACACATAAGGATATAAGTGAGGTTCTTGAACTTGTGAGAGGGGTACACTCTAATTAATATACGTTTGACTTTAATTAATTAATGGTTAATTAATCAGGAGTCAAAGGATATTTAATCCAAGAGTGTTATTAACCAAAATAGGGTTAAGTGGTCAAGCTAGCAATTGTAACCAAACACCCCAAAAAAGGAGATGACTTAAATAGAAAGAGGGAACCCTAATGGACACAAGCTACACTCATCCAAAGAGGCGCTCTCTCTCTAGCCGCCACTCTCTCTCTTCCTCTCCATGCTTGGTGCTTTTTAATCGTTGGGAAGATCAAGAAGGTTCGAGAACTCTTGTGTTCGTGTGGACTAGCATTGGAGGCCACCATACTTTTGGGGCTTGGAGTTTCGCGAGGACGATCATCAAAGAGGACGATCATCAAAGAGAACAAGTAAGTAAGCTTTAATTTAATGTTTTAAATTATTGTTATGATTCGTTTAATCGTTTGAGTTCGATTCTTAGATAAACACCATGGAAAATTTTAAACATTTCTTTCCGCTGTGTTTCCATGTGGTGATTCTTTTATATAGAACCACTATGTCATGAATCTCCTTACGCAAACCACCCAAATACCTTGCCACAATTTGATGCTCTTCTTCAATCAAAGTGCACCTCATAGAAAGAAGATCAAACTCCTCTGTGTACTCATCACACTTCGACTTTGTCCCAAGTTGTGCATCTTGGGTACAAAAGTACCCAAGATTTACATATATATATATATATATATATATATATATATATATATTATACGAGGGAACCCCACCAAGGCAAGGCCATTTTGTGACCCGCCCCTGGCAGGTAAAACCCCGGATTTACAAGCCATCCCCTCTAACATGCACATCGCTTAAGTCGCAGAGTAACCACACCAGCGAGGAATCGAACTCGTGACCTCCGGGTTTACGGTTCGTCACAAGCCTGCCCATTACCACTGAGCTACCATGGGAGGGGGTTTCAAATAGATATATTAGAGATAGTTCTCGGGAAGAAGTTCTTCTTCGACTCCTTCTTCGTCTTTTCCCAAGACACAATAATGTTTTTCCCATTACCAACCTTTAATTGTTTCCACCAAACCGATGCATGTTTTTTGAGTTTGATAGCAATAATCTTTACTTTTCGTTCATCCAACACCTTTTTGTAGTCAAATACTCGTTCAACCGAATTTAGCCAATTGATAACCTCATTCGACTGAATCTTCCTTTCAAACTCCGAAATATCTACCTTTAAATTAACATTGTAAGATGGTTGATTTTGCATAGACCGAAAAAAAATATCCCCTTCACCAGGTTTTCCTCGCAAAGTGCGATGATAAAAGGGGTTGCATCCTCCTCCGACAATAAACTTTTGTTGTCATCATTCGGATTTTCGAAATGTGTTAGACGCTCTTAAAGTTACTTATTTCGTCTCCTTAGTTCTTTTACGTCATTAGGTTGGTTATCACGTTGAGGAGCCTCCATGCAAGCACCACCTCTACCACGCCTACCGTTCACCATGAGAATTGTCTCTTCATAAAAACAACACGAATCAAACGAGCGCACTGTTACCAATTGATGCTGACGAGGTTTCACCCGTCGCTATCTCACCACATAGTAAAGAATAGTAGTAGATCAAGCAAGCGATATGACTCGAACTAGGCTTCAGTGGGTTGTTAATTCACGAGCACAAAGTTGATAAGAAGATAAAAGAAACACGAAGGTGTGAACCAGCCAACCTAAATATCCCGAGGGATCGGGAGGCCTTTTGTTCACTTGAAATTTGAGTGGATTGTGGATGATGTTTATCTGTCTCGATTTATCCTTCTCCATTATCCACATTTATCCTTCTCTATTATCCACTAAAGATTGGGTTTTTGAAAAAGGATGAGAGTTTATAAAAAAAACTGGGAGTCGCCACCTTTTTTTTAGGGAACAAGGAAACCACAAAAAAGAGTTTTATTTGCAATAAAACATTGACCCCATATTTTGGAAAAGCATGGTCTTTGAATCAAAGTTGGATTCGGGGGCTAGGTTACGAAGTGGAAAGGTTCCAAGGAACTCCTTGTAGGCACCCACCTCGCCCTAATTAAAGGTCTCGTAATTAAATTTTGGCTTTATCAAAATCTTATCTCAACAATGCTATTTATCTAATCAACCACAAAATATGAATAATATATAATAATAATAATAGATAGTACAAAAGTATACACAATCCTAAAGATCTTAGGAGACTCGTAGTCAACCTAAGATTGGACTTGCGCCCTATTGACTGCCTACGTACCTTACCAATTTCTTGATAAAGATCAAAGTCCACGTAGTTCGATTACCTAGGACTCTCCTATTGTAATGAACTATATAGCCAAAAAGATTCTATCTTATCTAGGACTCTAACTTTGAGAGTTTGGTTTTGATCGAAACATTTTTCTTTGCATAAAAGATAGAATTTCATTCCATTTTAAACACTTTCAAAATTACTTTCTTTTAGAGTTGTTCTCGAAGTAGACTCCTAAATTAGATAGAACTCAATTGATATCCTAATTCTTACAACAACGGACAGTCCTAAGCGAGGTCAAGTAACCTCCCTAATCCTAGGGTTCCTAGCTAGTCCTAAGTTAATCTAAGTACCTAAAACACTAAATAATGCATGTTGGAATTTCTGGAAAATGCAATAAAGAATGCAACTAATGCATGAAAAATGTCCTAAATGCAATCTAAATTGTCTATGTGAACCTAGGCATGTTTCTATGTTAGTTTGGACCCTAAAAATGAGTTTTAATCCACTTTAAAGTCACTTTTAGACTTTGGACAGATTTGAAAGTGATTCTAAAATGAATTATAACCCAAGAAAAAATAAAGAAAAAGATGTGTAAATGACCTACAATGCATACTAATATGATGTCCTAAATTATCCCATGCAATATGCTCAAAAACAATACTTTATATAATAAGCACAAGGGTAGAATCTTACCTTTGCATGCTCCCTAGGACACAATTTGTATTTTAAGCACACTCCAAGTAATAACAATAAAAGAGACTAAAAAAAGAATCAAGTATGAATAATGCAAATATACCCTAAGGACATAGCATATGATTCAACACTTAACTCATATAAATTATCCTAACATGCATTCCTATAAAAAGAAAATCATACTAATATCCTAATTCCTTCATGCATACTAAAGAAATAACAAACTAATCTCTATCATGCATACTAAAGAAAAAATGAACTAATCCCTATCTTGCATATTAAAGGAATAATAAATTAATCCCTATCATGCATACTAAAGGAATAATAAATTAATCCCCAATATGAACACTTAATCCTAAACACCTAATCCTATCATGAACAATGAAGAAGAAGAAGAAGAAGAAGAATGAGGAAATATGCAAACTTAAATAAACACAATGATTACTAACCTTTACTTTCTTCTCCCTTGCTCTTAGACCTTCTCCAAACTCCAAGGACTTCAAAAATATATCTAAGAGTGCTATGGGCTAAGCTTGTGCAATGTTCAAGCCTCTACTCTCCAAGTTAGCTCTCTCTAAAGCCAATTGTATGTGTTAAAATTGATTTCAGAACTCTCTATTTATAGGGAAGCTTGAATTTGATCAATGGCTGAGTTTAAATCTCTTAGGAATGATCCAAGGGCTCTAAACCAGCCTTCCAAGGTCTTCAAACTCATCCCAAAGTTTCCATGGTCGAACTGGACACATGGCAAGGCTTGGAAGAGTCTCGAGCATGTAAACACATGGGTATGAGATCTTGATCGACATCTTGAGAAGATGGGTATGAGATACATGGGCGATTGCCTTTAGTGCAAGTGGGAGATTGTTAGTAATATGCCCTAATAGCCAATCTCACTGGTGTAATTTAGGACATAAATTTAGGAGACTTATATTGTTAAAGAGTTCTTAGATATTCCTAGTCATAAGATTATTTGTTGAGCATTAATAATCCGGATAGACTAGCACAGGTTATGTCTGCTCAATATGGAGAATGACTAGTCTCAAGTCATTTGTGTAATGACACTAGGACAAACCTGTGGGTGCTTGTTTGAGAACAAGTACACTGAATGTGATCATTGATTGAGTTTGTTGAATGGAGTTTTACTTACATGTCAAACAACAACTCAGGGTTACAATGATGCAAGTGATCCTTAGACCTGAGGCACCATAGATGTCCTGTGTTAGGGATATTAGGGTTTAATAGTACAATGTACATATCCTAACCATGGAATTTGTATATGTGCTCATTGGCCCTAGTATACCTGTCATGGGGACATATGAGTGTACAACAAGGAATCTATCACTCTCAGTAAAGAGAGGGAATGCCTCGTATTATTCTCAAAGATAAAATTCATATAAGTCTTTGGCCAAAGCAGTTGGGAATAAGAAAACTGTTTCTTGAGTATCCCAAGGTTGAATTTATATTTTGAGAATCACATACAAAATGTTAAATTAGGGTTTGACATTTTATCCAATACCCAAGTAATTTAACTAAGGCATTGTTTGATGGAAGGATCGAATTGTATCTTAAATTGTAACTGAAGGGTTCACTGTGTTATGATTAACCTTCACACAACCTAGGGTGTGTCTTGACATATTGCTAGATGTCACTCAGGACTAGTAGAGGCTAAAGAGAAATTGATTTCTCAAAAAGGAAATTAGAAGAGTTCTAATTTGAACCTTAAATAAAAGTAGTTTTATTTGAAGGATAATTTATTATCCTAATTCCTACTACTAGGTTGTTGTGAACCTAAGAGGTCACACACATATAGTTGGTAGCTTTATTTAAAGAAGAAGAGAGAATAATATGCAAATATTAATTAACTAGAATTTCAAGTTTTTGAAATTTGAAATTTGAAATTTGAATTTTGAATTTTGAATTTTTTGAAATTTGAAATTTTGAATTTTGAATTTTGAAATTTGAAATTTGAAATTTGAATTTTGAAATTTGAATTTTGAAATTTGAAATTTGAATTTTGAAATTTTGAATTTTGAAATTGTCATGAGATGACAAGATAATTAAAGATTTCAAATAGTTAATTGAATTTCAAGTTAGTTGAAATTTAAATTTGAAATGGTTTCAAATTATAGATAAGATAACAAATTATCTAAGATTGCATTCATATTTTGAATTTGATTTATTTCAAATTTGAAATATTGTTACTATCTACCTATATGTGAGCTAGCACTCATCATATAGATAGGAACTAGAGGGGTGGCCGGCCATACCATAAGGAAGAGGTTCAAAAGTGTTTTTGAATTATTCTCTAGCCATCTCCTCTCTCTCTCTCATCTCTTAAAGCTTGTAACTAGTGTGGATCACTCTTGGAGGCTCTCAAGTAAGGGGCTGCACCTTCATTAATCCTACTCTTAAGGCTTTCAATATAAGTTATTTATATTGTTTTATGTATTGATTATATAGCTTATACAATCATCATGTGATCTTGGTTCACATTCCATGGAGAAAAAATTTTATTCCGCACGTTTCCATGGGATTCTTTCAACACATACTTCCAATAATCATAATCTTATCCTTAGAGTCTACGACTCTTTTGGAAGTCAAACACATACTTCCAATAACCACAACCTTATCCTTATAGTCTATGACTCTTTTGGAAGTCACACACTTACTTCCAATATTCTTCAAATTGCCAATATTTTCTTGATATCTATGTTATCACCGATATATGCATTCTTCAACATAATCAATATTGTTTATCATCATTCTCATACACATTCCATGTGTATTTTTCATCATCTTATGCAATCCACATAATTTTCATTGATTTGGGCCTACAAAGTGGGCCTTTTTACTCACAAACCCTCCATGGGCTATCTTATCTCCACTATCCCTCCATGGGCTTTACAACCTCATCACTTCACTTATAATCATTTCATGATTACAAACCTTGCTCAAATATTACTTTCATCATCTACTTTTCATATCTCATGGTTTTCAACCAAAAATTCATCATTTCATGTGAACTTTCCTATTCACAATTACTCAATTCTCACTTTTCATGCACCAACCCCTCTTCATTTCTCATCTATACATCAAAACATCTTCAATTTTAATCAAATAGCTTTCCCAAATCTCAATCTTGAAAGAAAATAGGTCAAAATAAAATACCTCGGTAATCATCATAACTCCGACCTTTGTCACACTTTTACTCTACTTCACTTGATCTACAAATTTTCTACCATCTATAGGTGCCTGTATCATATACTGAGGAATGCTTGGCATATACTGCGGCATTGACTAAAGAACTTCAAAGGATGAATCTTGATGCGCATAACGCGAACATAGCTGCACGGGTAACTCTCACTTCACTTTTTCAATCACCAACAATTTCGTTCTTTACCAATCTCACCCAAACTTTGGATTTGCAGGCTTCGAGCCAGCCTTCACAGGAGCGCCATGGATCAAGAGGGTATCACGAGGCGTCGGGTTCATAGGGAACGAGGAAATCATCCCGGCGGAGATAATCTTGTACCATTAGGCCTATAGATGGCTCGCTTAGGATTTTCTATGTAACTCCTTCTCTATGTATGCACTAAAAACCCTGATTAGTATGTAATTATATCCTAATGAGAATAAAAATGTGTTTCAATTGCTTTTTTGGTCCAATTTTAACCCGAAAAGGTCAAAACTGACGAAAATTGAGCGAAAAGTCAAACCGGGCGTCAAAAGGTCTCGAAATCGTCAAAATTAGGCAAAATTGGGGATCAGGGATGGATGACCATCCTCCCATGGATGGTTGGTAGTCCCTAGGGGACCGTTGGCTATCCCAAGTGGGATGTTCATCGACCCTAGTTTCTAATTTTCGACTATTTTGACGATTTTTTGACTTTTTGAGTGTCCTACTTCGCTTTTAACTCGATTTTCTTCGCCAAAAAGCTATAGAAACATACCTCTATGCTCACTTTCATCACACTAAACACAATGGAAGCTCTCAAGTTGATCATCAACCTATTCGTAGCGAGAATGTGAGTGGAAGATAAAAAGGTGTTTGCGCGATTTGGCTTGACTTCATGGTTCTTTCTCTGTCATATGAATCTTGAAGACAAGCTTCTCAACTGTGCGATCCACTTCTGGGACTCTGATCTTCATGTGTTTCGCTTCAACTGTGAAGAGGTATGTCCTTTATTTGAAGAGTTTTGTGCCTTAATGAATATCCCTGCTAGTGGTCCTTTCATCTTTCCTACCATTCGTCGAGGTTATTTCCAAACCTTTTCTCTTCTCTTTGAACTTTCACCTAGGGAAGCTTCTACATTTATTCATGACAATTCTATTGATCTTCTCAAACTGGCTTCGTCTTTCTTGCGGGAGGGGGGAAAATCACTAACTCTTCATAGGCCCACCCAATACGCATCCGCCTTATGTATAGTGGGTTGTTTCCTTGTTTTGAACGGGACCACTTTCATACCCATTGAAACATGTGAGCTCATTCTACCATTGTCGAAATCTCATAACATTATCCCTTTAGTGCTAGCTGAAACTCTGAACGGGCATGACCACTTTCACTCCAACTCTGCTTCTGGCATTAGGGGTAGCCCCATTCTCCTTCAGATGTGGTTGGTTGAGAGACTCAAATTGATAACTCCTCTTGATCGGCCAAAACACTTGTCCCACAACTATTGTTCACAAAAGCTTTGGTCTCTTGAGCATCGCTCGATTCAGGTCATGATCATCTTCTTCTCTTCCCTGACTTGGAGAGATATTCAGTGGCATGTGGCTATATGGGACTGTAGCGATGAGTATGTGCTACACACCTCGGGATGCTGTCAGGTGAAGCTCATGGGCTTAAAGCATAGATGATTCTACTGGACTTTTCACGTGCTTCGCCAAATGGGCCCTCCTTATCAAAGGGCATGTTCATAGGATAGAGGAGGCTACTCCTTCTTTAGTATCTTGGGCTATGAAGAAATGGGCTTCAGGCTTATGTTTGAGTCAGGTAGGGGATCACAATGGGCCTTTTAGGCTTGGTGAAGGGTATCGGGCTTGGCTTAAACAAGACTTGGGTTCAAAAGTACAGGCTACAAGGGACAAGGTTCGAAGTCTCGTTTATGATTCTCGAGTTACAGCTCAGTCAGCAGGTTCATCACTTTCATCAGATGTGTCGCAAGTTAGGACAGTTAAAAGAAAGAAGAAAAATTAAGATGGAGCCCAAGCCCGCAGTGCGAGGAGGACTTAGAGTAGATTAGGGATTTTTTTGCTGTTCTTTTTTTTCTTTTCCTAAATATTGTAAGATTTGAAGAAAGTATGAATTATGGACACACATGGCATGTAATAAATCTTTCAAAAGGTTTCTACCCTTTATGGATGAATAAATATCAATTTTATTAGAATCTTGACAAATTTCCTTTAACAATTATAATTGAAACGACTCTTGATGTTTTTACAAGAAATAGACCGCACCCATGATAAATTTATGGGCTACCTACGTATCCCAGTCCTTGATGCATTCTCTTGTCATTTTTTCTTAACTCTTTGTGATATTTGGGGAATCAGGTCTTCGTAGTTCATAAATCAAATTTAAGAAGTCCACTTTTTTTTTTTTTTATATTTTTTTTTAATGCCCTAATTTTTTCCTAAGCAGCCCTTTCGGGTTTTCTACCTAGCGGGCTTTTTTTTTTTATATTATTTTTTTATATGTGGTACTTCTTCAGTTGATCCAAGTTTGTAGGTTAAGAGAGCTAATTCCCGTCAATATCTGCAATCTTTACGGCTCCGCCTGACAGTATTTTTCTGATGATATAAGGACCTACCCATATGGGCTTGAACTTTCCTCGTGGGTCGTGGATCGGTGCTCGGATCTCCTTTAGTACTAAATCCCCTTTCTTCAAACCTCTGTGCTTCACTTTCTTGCCAAATGCCTTGGTTATTCTTCTTTGATACCCTTGAATGTGGTAAAGTGCCCTTAATCGCCTTTCATCCATCAAAGCTAACTCTTCGTACCGGCTTTTGATCCATTCTACCTCCGACAGTTGACTTTCCATGGCAATCCTTAATGACGGGACCTCTAACTCTATGGGGAATACCGCTTACATTCCATACACGAGTGAAAAGGGAGTAGTGTTTGCACCATAATTTAGCATTCTTTTATCGCCTTTTCCCTTCATTTTTGCTATCACTTGAGCCATATTACCTGTAAATTGGTGCGTTTGACTCTTTCTTTAGTTTTGAGCATTTACAGGTTTTATGAAGCTATTTTCATCTTTTTGAGGTGTTTGATGGAGTTCGAGGGTGACCACTCGGCAAATGGGGCTTGTGAGCGTGTTATTATGCTCACTTGGTATGCATGCTTGAAGTAATCCTCCTCAAAGCTTTCCTCAAGTGATTATCAGTCCCATTTTAGTTCAAGGAAGCTCCAAGCACTCCTCGCATGGTTTTCAACATTGCATGGCCTTTCGGTTGAGGCGAGGAGGCTTTTATTCACAGTTGGGAGGCAAATCAGTGTGCAGCAGAGGGGGGTACCGGTACCCATCTAGGGGGTACCGGTACCCATCAAGGGGGTACCGGTACCCACTGTCAGGAAATGACTCGGGTTGATTGTAATTCATCTCTTTTGCAAGGTTATGTTTGTCTTTTGATCCCCATGTCTGATGCCCTTTTGGGGGGTATTTAATGCACATTTTCAGCTGGTAGAAGGGGTCTTCACTTGGTTTTTAGGGTTAGCTTAGTTTAACTTAGGGTTTTCTCTTATTTTTCTAGGGTTTCTTGCATTTTCTACTTAGTGTAGCTTAGTTTTTTGTTTGTTCTTGTAGGTAATCACTTGTAATCCTTAGTTTTAGTCTTTTAATCTGTAGTTTCACTTTCAAACTTGGTTTATTTGGTTCTACATCAATCTATAGCTTTTATTTCTCTCTTGTTTGCATTTATTTTGGTTGTTCTTGCATTTACTATCACTTCCCTAGCTTTAATGGAGTTCTAAACCTCCAAGGTATGATTCAAACGGTGGAAACTCATCACCAACAAAGGTAATAACACTCTCTCATCTCTTTGTGTTTAATGGAAAGTGTATGATGTTAAATACTTACTACATCCTCTCTCAATGCTTAGTATGGCATCTTCTTGACAATGTGTGAACAAGTTAAACTTGGTACACATTGTGCTTGAACCTAAATGCATGCTAAGTGTTTGTAATATTGTTTAAGTGAGCATTTGGTATCATTCTCTTATTCATCATTGTTTAAAAAGTTTTCAAAGTCATATCATCCATCAAAGACCATTCTTCAATGGATCCTAGATGAGAGTACCAACGAGAGATGCTTGTTACCTAGTTGTGGATAAGTGGAAACCCTAGAATCCTACCATTTGTTTTTCCCTAGTGTTAATTACCATTCTTCAAAGAATACAACAACCCCCCATGATTTACTTAAAGTACACATTCATTGGGTATCAATACCTAAGGATCCTTCTTAGTCCCCACTCCCTGTGGAGATGATCTGTGGATTCCCATAGTTTTATTATGCTTGGCGATCTTGAGTTCCTACGCTTGGGAAGTAATTGAGCACACCCACAAATTGACAAGCATTTTTGGAGCCGTTGTCGGGGAGTGGCGCGTACTTTGAAGTGATCCAAGGAAGAGCTAGTGGTAATTCGCAATTACATTGTGAATCCGGTAAGTTTTTCCTAACTCTTAGTGTATAGAAATTCTTTGTAGTGTAATTTGTTGTAAACAATTGTTGCATGTCGGTTTGGACTCGTGGAGAGGGAAATCGACTTGTAAGGAATTGGCCACAACAAGACCTTGAAAATCCAAATTTGAGACCTAACTTGGCTCAACCATCCTCTCCATCAATGGAGCACAACCAAAACCATCCGTTTCAAAGAAATGCAAATGATCAAGACTTTCCAAATGAGCCTCAAGGGCGAAGGGATGATGTTATTCCGCCTGCAACCCCTGCACCTGGTGGGGGAAATTTAAATCAAAATTTTCAACAAAACATGAATCAAAATGAGCAGCAGAATAGACAGGCCGACATCCCTATGGTGAATTTGGGAAGAACTTTGAGGGAGATCTTCAACCCTCATAGAACCACCACACCATCTTGTATAATCCCATCTCCAGAGGCTAGTCGCTTGTCCTAAAACCTGAAATGATTCGACTATTGCCTGAGTTTCATGGCTTTGATTCTGAAAGGCCATATTCCTTCATGAGGGATTTTACAGATGTGTGTAGTGCATTCTTGTCAACGGGGTCACCTATTGATATCATTTGCATTACTCTTTTCCCATTTTCTCTAAAAGACAAGGCAAAAATATGGTTTCATACTTTAACTCCTAATTCCATCCGCACTTGGGAACAACTACAAAAGATTTTTTTGGAAAAATTCTTCCCACCCGCTCGAACCAACATATTGATGCGCATGATCCAAAATTTCACTGAGGAACCTAATGAGGCATTCGCTGGTGCTTGGGAAAGGTACAAGGATTTGATAAATGCAATCCCCCATCATGGACTAGACGTAGGTCAACTTGTAGGGTATTTCTAACATGGTTTGACCCGTAAAACTAAACAATTTCTCCAAATGATGAGTGGTGGGGAACTTTTTGAGAAATCCCCCGAGCAAGCAATCCCATACTTTGATAGGTTGTCAGAGAGTGCACGCAACTGGGAGGTTAACACAACTCCCTGTGGACACCCCATTTTTACCATTTATTTCTATCATATGTCCATGCAAATGATCAACTAGAATAGCTGATCATTGGGGGAGGAATTGGTCTTGTAAAGACCAAATTGACCAAATTGCCCTTTTCTGAGGAAAAGGACAATTTATTATTTCATGTGTACATTTGGATTGGAATCAACCCATTTGTATTGCATTTGACTTTTGAGGTGTTTTAGAACATCCCTGTAAATTTTCATGGCATTCTGATGAGAGCTCGATAGGTAATTAGGGTTTTTGCGACTTGAAGGGCATTTTCGTCCTTTTTCTCGTATAATTTCCGAATGACCTCCGAATTCGAAACGGATTGTTTCATGAGGTTTATATGGATGTGGGGAGTGCATTTGGTATGTCAATTGAGCCTTTGAATGGTTGGGATGGATTCTCCCAAAATCGATCCCGCGGGTAAGGATGAGCCGAATTAGGGTTTCGATCAAATTGACCGTGAATTGGTCGTTTTCACCAAAACAAAAGGTTTTTAAAACATGTTGTTAAGTGCCAATTTCATGTTGAAACCATGTTTTTAGAAGTGGTGCAAGCCTAATTGATCAATTTTACAAAACAGAGAATGGTCATTTGACCAATTTTGGCACAACCGGGTCAATCGGCTAGCTTTTTGCTAAAACCCTTGACCATGGTCAATTGATTTTAACCCAAAAACATTCTAAAAATGTGGAGGATCAAAGCACGGTCGTTTTGAGCCCTGAACCATCGGATTTGGACCAAATTTGACCAAAATATGGCCAAAATTCGAAAACCCTAGAATTAGGGAACTTTTTTTGGAAAATCAGCATGGTGACCGTCCTAGCTAGGACGGCCAACCGTCCAGCTAGGACGGCCAACCGTCCATGCCTAGGACGGCCACCAGCATGGCTCGAGCCAATTTTGCCATTTTTGAAACCTTGACTTATTTTGGCCGATTTGATTTGATTTTTTGGCTTAAATGCGAAGGGTTTCAGCTTTCAAACCCTAGAAAGACTCATCCTAGGCCTTAGGATCGTTTTTTAAAGAGTTTAATCTCAGCCATTCAAGGGTTTTGAACCCTAACTCTATATATATTGCACTATAGAGGTTCAAGAGAGGGGAGGAAGAATTTTAGGGTTTTTGAGAGAGGAGGCTACAACTTTTTGGAGGCTCTTCACTCTTACACCATTGAAGGAGTAAGAAGAAAAGGCTAAGGGCTTGAAGGAGGTTAGCCAAGAAGGGAATCGAAGGGTAAACACTCAACCATGGTCTTATTTTCTCGATGGGTTTTCGTTTTACTTTGTAGGAGTTTTCCCTATGCATGTTTGAATAGGTTTATTTCTTTCTTTTATTTATGTTAGTATGCATGATAGGGTTAGCCTTGTTTTGATTTTGTGTGAGCATGCATGCTTAGGTTTAGCTTTGTTATTATTTCATGTTAGTCTGCATGTTTAGGGTTCATTAGTTTATATTATGATTTTATGTTAGGATGCATGCCTAGGGTTAAGTAGTTTTATTATTATTCTATGTGAGTATGCATATTAGGGTTGTCTTTTATTATTATTTTATGTGAGCATGCATGATTAGGTTTAGGTTTTTTGTTATGATTTTATGTTAGCATATATGTTTAGGGTTAGTTAACTTTATCGAGATTTTATGTTAGAATGCATGTTTAGGGTTAATGAAGTTTTGTTGTTATTTTATGTGAGTATGCATGTTAGGGTTAGTTTCTTGTGATTTCATGTGTGTATGCACGTTAGGGTTAGTTTCTTGTGATTTCATGTGTATATGCATGTTAGGGTTAGTTTCTTGTGATTTTATGTATGTATGCATGTTAGCGTTAGTTTTTGTTATGGTTTATGTTTAGGATGAGTCCGTTGTTATTATTTTATGTATGTGAGCATGTTTAGAATAAAGGTTAATATATTCATGCTATTATTCGAATCCCATGATAATTGATTGGTGATTTTAATGGTAATATGAGTACGTTGACGAGTATTTTGACATGTAAAGAGTCTTGAGTCTTTTTGATTGTGCTTTTTATGATTATTTGAACACTTGATATGGATTTGATGGATTGCATATATAAATTGTGTACGAGGGAGCGTGCGAAGGTAAGATCCTCCCCTTGTGTTTGGATTAATTGTTTAAACATGGTTTTGTATAGTTTTGATATGTTTTTGCATGGTAAATTAGTCGAGCATGTTAGATTGTATGCTAGGGTGTTTATTTGATTTTATTATGGATTAAAGATGATTTTTAAGCTACTTAAAATATGTATTCAAATCTGTCCAGATTTGAATACATACTTTAAAGTGGCTTAATTAACATTTTTAAGCCATATTTTGCATGATTTTATTAGTAGTTTCATAGTATATTCATGTAGAAAGCATGCTAGGACATTTTCACATTTTTATTATTTGTTTTCATGATTTTTAGAGTGGTTTAAAGTTCGTATCCAAATCTGTCCGGGTTTGTTTATGCCTTTAAATTATTCTAAAAATTATTTTAGGGCCAAATCCAACTTAGGAATATGCTTAGGTTCACATAGATTAACTAGTGTGCATTTAGGAGCATTTTCATGCATTTTCAGAATTAATTACATGCTTATTTGTTTAAATTTCAGCATGCATTGCATTAGTATTTTAGGGTTTTTAGATTAACTTTAGGGCTAGTTAGAGACCCTAGACTAGGAAGGTCACTTGACCTTCCCTAGGAATTTCCTTTGTTGTAAAGATTGTTATCAGATTTGTGTGTTTTATTTGATTTGAGATGTCAACCTTCGAGATATTTTATAAAAAGATTTTTAATGCAATATTTATGAAATAAATATGATTTTATGAGATATTTGATTATTAAATGATTTTCAAAAGATTTGAAATGTTTTAAAGATTTTCTTACCTTGGAATGAGATTCCTCCCATATGATTTGTTTTCTAGAAATATCTTTGAAAAAGATTTTCAATTGGAATTTAATTCGAAAGATAAGAATTATTTTGGAATATTTGGATTTTATGAATATCTTTTAATTTGAAATGATTTCAAATAAATGATTTTGAATAAATGATTTTGAACAAACAAAACTCTCGAAGTTAGAGTCTTGAATTAGGTTGAAATACCTTTGATGATGCGATCGATTACAATAAGAGAGTCCTAGGGTAGTCGAACTACGTGGACTTTGATACTTGCTAGGTGATACTAGTAAGTTACGTAGGCGCTAATAGGGCTCAAGTCCGCCCTAGGATGCCCGTAGGGTGTCCTAGGTTCTTAGGGTTTGTTTGTATATATTTTTATTTATTTATTTATTAATATAACTAATATAGATAATGCATTTATATCAATATTTTTTTGGTTGATTAGATTATTTAGGATTATTTGCATTAAGAAATTTAAATAGCCCAAATAAATTAGAAGTCCTTTAATTAGGGCGAGGTGGGTGCCTACAAGTGAAAGCTTGGAACCTTCCCACGTCGTAACCTAGCCCCCGGATCCAACTCTGTTTTGTAGACTGCTTTTCCATTAATGGAGTTTGTTTTATTGAAAATAAAATGTTTTTATAGTTTCCTTATTCCTTAAAAATAAGGTGGCGACTCCTTTGTTTTGATTTCTAAACCCCCCTAATCACATCGCCCGGTGATGATGTGGACTCACACCACCTAAAGCCCCGTCCACGAGGCTGGTCCACAGAACTGGCGACTCTGCTGGGGATGTCTAGGGCTAAACTTTATTAATTTATTTGGGCTATTTAATTTCTTAAATTAATTAAAATCAACCACTTGCATTTGTGTGACTGCATATCATTTTAGTTATATTAGCTGCATGTCATTGTGTGATAGGACGATGTTGCCTTGCCAAACGATGGTCTAGTCCTGATCCCTGTCTCCACTCGACACTAGGGCAATCATGACGAAGCCATCAACCTATTGTCAAGTACCCTTCGGGGTATATCAATGACCAATCAGTACTGTTGGACCCACGCGGCACGCCATGTGTCACATGTGGTTAGGTATATGGATTGGTCTGCAATAGGAACCTTTGAACCCGCCTTTTGCATTAGTCCATGTAGACAGCCAAGTAGGACACTCTACCCTACAGTGCTTGCACACACCTGTTATGCTGCCGAAATTTCGACACATAATTGTACTGTTATGCTGCCGAGATTCCTTTTGGTATTTAACTGTACCGTTATGCTGTCGAAACTTTCCCTTGGCACATACCTACGCCGTTATGCTGCCAAATTTCTTTTAGCACATAATTGTGTCATTATGCTGCCAAAATTATCCCAATTTGATGTGAGCCTTGTTTGTGAATGCTAGAACTTAGGGATATGTACCCTTGGATAAACTTTGATATTTTTAATATAGGCCCTTTATTTTAAGGATTTCGGTCCTTAGAATGAAAGGACTATTTTGAGGACGGAAGAGAATATTCTAAAGGTACATACCCTTTTCTGTGATTAGGTTGTTTTGGCTTGTGTTGACTAAGACCTTCGATTCAAAGGAAAGTGCCCTGAGAATGAAGGAGTGGTCCTTGGTGTTGCTCTTTATGCCTTGTTTGGTTGATCATGTTTTATTTCCCTATTGGTGATTCTGATTTATTTCCTAATTTCTAAGGAAGTGCCCTTGTGAAATAGGGAAGTGAGTTGGAATTATGATAGGACGGTTTTCCCTTTTTTCCTTGTCTTCAATTTGGGTAGCACCTCTAGGATAGTCTGTCAATAGGTTTTGAGCATCGTGGACTCTTCCGTTTTTCTAAAAAAGCCCATTTCATGGTGTAGAATTCTGGCCTGGCGTCGTGATTCTAGAGGGCGTCTTTTTAGTGTTGAACCCCCGAGTGTATCCTCAATGGCTGACGGAGAATCTAGTACCACTGCTACAGTGTTGAATGCTATCATGGACCGAATTGATGCCCTGGCCCGTGAGACTGAACAGATTAAGAAAATGTCCCAAGATAAACAGACCAGTACAGATCAGGTTAGGGAAGCCCATTTAGAGAACCCGAGGAGTACCTCTGATCCACCTATCCCGGCCCAAGTTGATGACAGTGCCAAGGCCCAGGCAGGAGCCAAGTCTAAGCCCATTAATCTGGATGGCGAGCCCAGTGGATCTGGATTCCTCTCTGGGGATCCGATCCTGTTGTCGAGTAAGGTTGAAGCCTTAGAGAAAGCCCTGAAGGGGATGCGTCGGTCTGATGACATGGTTGATGTGACATCTTTTTCACTGTTCCCCAAGGCCCGTATGCCGTTCAGTTTTAAGATGCCTGAATTAGAGAAGTTTGATGGGATGGGTTGTCCTAAAACCCATTTGAAGATGTATGTGAGGGCGATGCAACCTCGTGGAGCTGATGATGAGCTGTTGGCTCAGATGTTTCATGAATCACTGAAAGGGTCAGCCTCGAAGTGGTTTTTATCCTTAGATGAGACTAAGTTGAAGACATGGGAGGATGTTTGCAATGAGTTCACTAATCACTACAAGTACAACACTGAGATTGATGTGACTCGTAGGGATCTTGAGACTGCTAAGCAGGAACCCAGGGAGAGTTTCTCTGCCTTCATTTCCAGATGGAGGGCGAAAGCTTCGCAGATGACCCACAGGCCTACAAATGATGAGCAGGTGCAGATGGTGCTGAAGAGCCTCTTGCCCATTTACAACAAATACTTGTTCTCGCAGTATTTCCCTAACTTCAAAGCCCTTGTTATTGCCGGTACTCAAGTTGAAGATGCTCTGGCTAGTGGGGCTCTCAAGGACGAAGAACCTTTCAGAAACCGCCAACCACCTCTCAACCGCAAACCCAACCCTGAAGTCAATGCCATTGCCCAACCTTTTCAGGCTACCCAATCAAACCGCCTATTCCAAGCTAGAGAGCCAGCCCGCCAATTCACCAATCTATACATGTCCCTGGAACGTGTCCTTGAGAAATTGAAGGCACGTGGTCTCCTTACCCCTTTGGAACCCCGGCCTCTTCCAGATCCATTACCTAGAAACTTCAAGGAGAATGAGTATTGTCAGTTCCACCAATCTAAGGTCCATCATACCAACCAATGCATGCGCCTTCGCCATGATATCCAAGACCTCATTGACAAGAAAGTCATTGCCCCACCAAATCCACCAAGTCAACCAAATGTCACCAGTAACCCTCTTCCAACCCATGCTGTACCACCACCAGCTCAAATCAATGCCCTGGGCCTCGACGACCCAAAAATTCGTCACCCAATCCGCCCATATGTCCCACTTAAAACTACCCTAACCGAAGCCTTTTACCAAGCCCGATCCCAAGGCCTCATTACCCCACTCATACCTCGCTTCCATAACCCTTTTTGCCAATACCACAACATCTTCGGGCATGATACGGAGAATTGCAGAGTTTTAGGGAAATTGGTACAAGATTTACTTGATGATGGAGAGTTGTATCAGTATGAAGAACCTGAGCAACCTGAAGTTTTCGAAGAAGCTCCTAGAAGTGGGAATTCTCAATGTCAGTTGAAGGAGAGGTATCTAGCGGGAGACCCCGAGGTCGGATTGTTAGGAGAATCGAGCGGCAAATTTGATTATTATGTGCTCTATTCATCGAGAAAAATTTCTGATGAACCTATCATTCCAACGGGGTGGGATGATTTGCCTGCAGAAGTTGAACCAGATATTCCTTCTTCACCTGAAGGGTTGAGTCAGGATACCATGCAGAAACAGTTTGGGAATGGAACCTCTTCAGTCGTGAAGATCATCGGGGAAGACAGTGATTTGATCGGTATGATTGAGTGGGAGGATCTCATGAACACACCTGAAACCATAGAGAATCTGTGGGCCAGTGATGAGGAAGTAGACCATCTGACTCGAGGCGGACGCCATTTCAAGCCAGCTCATTTGGAAGCCAGTAATCCGTTAGGGGAATTAGAGAAGGGTCAGCGATCAGATGTTATAGAAGAAGAGAAAGAGATATTGAAACAGTTGAAGAGAACACAGGCTAACATTACCATTTGGGGATTGCTTATGGCTTCACAGAAACATAGACAGACAGTGCTTCGGTTGTTGAATCAGGTGCAGGTTCCTATTGATACGTCCCCTGAGGGTTTGGTAGGTTTAGTAAATCCGGTTCATCATGGACCATCCATCTCATTTACTGAATCTGACTCACCCAAGAGTGGGAGTAATCATCTACAAGCTTTGTACATCACAGTGGATATCATGGGAAAGAGAGTTCCCTCAGTCTTGGTTGATAACGGGTCAGCATTGAATGTGTGTCCGCTCAGTACTACTACTACATTGGGGATTGAACCATCTGAGTTTTCGCCATCAGGACAGACTGTCAGGGCTTATGACAACACTCGCAGAGAAGTTGTGGGAATGGTGACTCTTCCAGTTGTTATTGGGCCAGTTGAATTCAATGTTGATTTTCAGATCCTAGATGTGCCAGCCAGTTTTAATCTGCTTTTGGGAAGACCGTGGATTCATCCGACCGGGGCTGTACCGTCATCACTTCACCAGAAGATTAAGTTTCCTTATCAGGGGTCAGTGGTCACTTTGAAAGGGGATATGGAGATGAACCGAAATAGTCGAGTGCCGATCTGTGAGATCAGCCAGGAGTCTGTTAGAAGTATGCCCTAAAACCAATCCTAAAGGGTATATTGAGTTTCATATTATCTAAATATGGAAGGTATAACTTATCTAATATGTTCTCACATATATGATAAG
>JAESVK010000452.1:0-27574 GCA_017140935.1 Hamamelis virginiana | reverse complement strand
TGAAAGATAATTATGACTTATTTGCCTGGTCGCATGACGAGATGCCTGGAATTCCACCATCGGTCTCAAAGCACAAGCTGAATATCGACCCAAAGTACCGGCCAATTAAACAAAGAAGAAGAACTTTCGCCGAGGAGAGACATCAGGCAATTGATGATGAGGTAAAAAATCTTCTGGAAGCAGGTTTTATTAGAGAGGTGGATTACCCGAAGTGGCTTGCAAACCCGATTGTCGTCAAAAAGAAGAATGGAAAATGGAGAATGTGCATCGACTTCACTAATCTAAACAAAGCTTGCCCCAAAGACAGCTTCCCTTTGCCGAGGATAGATCAGTTGGTTGATGCAACAGCAGGGCATGAACTGTTGAGCTTCATGGACGCATATTCAGGATATAACCAAATACCAATGCACCCAGATGACCAGGAGAAAACAGCTTTCATTACCAGAGGAGGTACGTATTGTTATGTAGTGATGCCATTCGGATTAAAAAATGCAGGGGCAACGTACCAGCGACTAGTGAACAAGCTTTTCAAAGAACTCCTCGGAAAAAGTATGGAGGTTTACATTGATGATATGCTAGTGAAAAGCCTGAAGTCAAAAGATCATGTTCAGCATCTAAAGGAGTGCTTCGCCATTATGAGGAAGGCGCAAATGAAGCTCAACCCAAACAAATGTGTTTTCGGAGTCGGTTCGGGACAATTCCTATGCTTTATGGTGACCAAGAGAGGAATTGAGGCAAATCCAGATCAGATCAAAGCTCTAGTCAATATGAGTTCTCCAAAGACGATAAAAGAGGTGCAACGATTAACGGGGAGGATAGCAGCTCTAAACCGCTTCATTTCAAAAGCCTCGGATCGAAGTTTGCCCTTTTTTAAGATTTTGAGAGGAACTCGAAAGTTCCAGTGGACAGAAGAATGTGAGAAGGCGTTTGGAGAATTGAAAGAATACCTCGGATCCATACCGATGTTATCAAAACCATCATTGGGAGAGCCTCTGTATTTATACCTAGCAGTGTCCCTAACTGCCGTAAGTTCAGCCTTAGTCCGAGAAGAAGACGGGACCTAGAAACCTGTTTATTACACCAGCAAAGTCCTTTTGGACGCAGAGACCCGTTATTCAGAAGCCGAGAAAGTAGCTTTATCCCTCGTTGTATCAGCAAGAAAGCTACGACCATACTTCCAAGCCCATCCAATCATCGTCCTCACAAACTTTCCGATGCAGACGATCCTTCATAAACCAAGCACTTCAGGTCGACTACTCACTTGGACAATAGAACTGAGTGAGTTCGATATTCAATACAAACCAAAGACAGCTATCAAAGGCCAAGCTGTAGCCGATTTCATAGCAGAGTTGATTAGACTGGAAGGGGCACAAGCCGAGCTGACTGAAAACAGGAGAGAGTTTTGGGATCTTTATGTTGATGGTGCAGCAAACAGCCGTGGACAAGGGGCAGGTGTAGTGCTGAAAATGCCTGAAGGAACAATGTTCGAACATGCTCTAAAGTTTGCTTTTCAGGCGACCAATAATGAGGCTGAGTACGAAGCTATTCTCGTGGGATTGAACATAGCTGAAGCAGTTGGGGCTCAATTTTTGCGAATTCACAGTGATTCACAACTAGTTGTAAACCAAAT
Source organism: Hamamelis virginiana (assembly GCA_017140935.1). NCBI lineage: Eukaryota > Viridiplantae > Streptophyta > Magnoliopsida > Saxifragales > Hamamelidaceae > Hamamelis > Hamamelis virginiana. Next base: position 25,944 of record JAESVK010000452.1, on the reverse strand, counting down.
CAAGGGAGAGTACGAGGCAAAAGACCCAACAATGATGAAGTACGTTGCCAAAGTGAAGGGGACAATAGCAAAATTTTCTGAGGTAGAGATCATACAAATTCCAATTTTCTGATGTGAAATTGGGGCGAACCTTTGACATTTGTCGCATTGTCGGACCAAAGTTACTGCATCCTTCTCCATATGTGGCCAGTAGTAGCCCTGCCGAACTGTTTTCTTTACAAGTGAACGTGCTCCTGCATGGTTACCGCATACTCCTTCGTGAATTTCACGCAAAACATAGTTGGCTTCATCTGACAGAACGCATCGGAGACAAGGTCCGTAGAACGATCGTCGGTAGAGGTTACCATTGATGATGCAATATCGAGCAGCACGACTTTTAACTCGCTGAGCTTCTGCCCGATCTGTTGGAAGTTTTCCTGTCATGATATAATCTTTGATTGGATCCATCCAAGTTGGATCGGTATTTATACTGAAGATCGGGATCTCAAGTATATCTATCAGAGGATGTTTGGCAAGCTTGACAACTATTGATCTTGACAGATCAGTCTGGACAGCTGAAGCCAGGTTTGCCAATGCGTCGGCGTGACAGTTTTCCTCCCTTGGAACTTGGCTGATGGAGGCTGACGTAAATTTGCTCAAGGTTTCTTTTGCTTTCTCTAAATACTTTTGCATTGTTGGTTCTTTGGCAAGGTAGATTCCATTGATCTGATTCACCACCAGTTGGGAGTCGCTGAATATATGCACATAACGAACAAGAAGGTCGGCAGCCATTTGTAGTCCAGCTAACAGTGCTTCGTACTCTGCTTCGTTGTTTGTGGCTTTAAAACAGAGCCTCAGGGCTAGTTCTACTTTTTCTCCCTCGGGAGAAATGAGCACAATTCTGGCTCCCGATCCTTTGGAGTTGGAAGATCCATCTACGAAAGATGCCAGGCTAGGTAAAGCTGCAAATCACTTGTATTTTTGGATGATGAATGGATCGGGATGATTGAATTATCTTCTTTAGCCTCGGATGTGAATTCCGCAATGAAGTCAGCTAGTGCTTGACCCTTTATCGCCAATCGAGGTCGGTAGTCGATATCGAATTCACCGAGTTCCACTGCCCATCTCACCATTCTTCCCGACGTGTCAGGTCGATGTAAGATGTGTCTTAAAGGTTGATCGGTTAATACAACAATCGGATGAGCTTGAAAATATTGTCTTAATTTTCTAGCAGAGGTGACAACTGAAAATGCCAATTTTTCGAGATAGGGGTGCCTTATTTCAGCTCCGACCAAGGCTTTGCTGATATAGTAGATCGGCCTTTGTACCTCTTTATCTTCCCGGATGAGTACCGAACTGACCGCGGAAGGGGAAACACCAAGATAGAGAAAAAGGACCTCATTTTGGATAGGTTTTGAAAGAAGTGGAGGTGACCCAAGGTAGACCTTTAGTCTTTGAAAAGCCTCCTCGGCTTCTGGAGCCCATTGAAACCTTTTATTCCCCTTGAGGACTTTGAAGAATTGTGATCCTTTATCAGAAGATTTGGAAATGAACCTATTCAGTGCGGCCATTCGACCAGTAAGGCTTTGGATTTCCTTGATACTTGTTGGGGATTTCATTTCGAGCAAAGCTTTAATTTGATCGGGGTTGGCCTCAATCCCCCGCTCTGTCACAAGAAAGCCTAGAAATTTTCCTGATTTTACCCCGAAGGAACACTTTGTCGGGTTGAGACGCATCCCGAACCTTCGCATTATCTTGAAAGCTTCGTCCAAGTTTTTGATATGATCGGTGGCCTTTAGACTTTTGACCAGCATGTCGTCAATATAGACCTCCATAGTTGATCCTAGAAGCAGTCCGAACATTCGGGTGACAGTTCTCTGGTAGGTTGATCCTGCATTCATAAGCCCAAAAGGCATCCGTAGAAAACAAAACATGCCGATCGCCGTTATGAAAGCGGTCTTTTCCCGGTCGGAAGGATGCATCATGACCTGGTTATAGCCTGAGTAAGCATCCATGAAGCTCAGGAGTTCATGACCAGCCGTGGCATCGACCATTTGATCAATGCGCGGGAGCGGAAAACTGTCATTCGGGCAGGCTTTGTTGAGATCGGTAAAGTCAATGCATACCCTCCATTTGCCTATTTTTTTCTTAACGACGACACAGTTGGAAAGCCAGTCGGGGTGAAAGGTTTCTTGTATAAAACCCACTTTGAGAAGCTTTTGTACTTCTTCTTGGATCGCCCTAGCCTTTTCTTCTGAAGTGACTCTCTTCTTTTGCCGGACAGGTTTGTAGGTCGGGTCAACATGTAGTTTATGAACTGCAACATTTGGATCAATCCCAGGCATGTCCTCGTGCCCCCATGCAAATATGTCCCAGTTCTTTCTGAGGAAAGCAATCAGATCGGTCTTCATTTGAGTCGAGAGTTCGGATCCGATCTTTGCTGTTTTGTTCGGATCAGTGGGGTGGATTTGAAATTCAGTAAGTCCTTCTAACGGGATCGTTCTAGAACTAGAACTATTTTCATCTCGAAGGTCATCCATTCCGGACTCTTCCTGTTTTGATTGCTATAAACGATCATCGGACTTTTGGTCGGCTAGGTTGTTGACATTTGAAACCTTTGAATCTGAAGGAAACCTTTGGTTCGATGGTTTTTCCCTGTTGTCCAGTGAAATGTTGAAACATGAACGGGCTAGAGCTTGATCTCCTCTGACTATACCAGTCCCATGGGAGGTCGGGAATTTGACATTAAGATGTAGGGTTGAGGCAGCCGCACCAAAATCGTTCAAGGTTGGTCGGCCGATGATTGCGTTGTACGCAGACGGACAATCGACGACCATGAATGTTGCGTCCCGGGTTGCCTGGGTGGGCTGGTCGCCGATCGTGATTGGCAAGTTTGCCCATCCAAGTGGTTGCAGGGTCGACCCGTTGAACCAGACCAACGATGTATCGATTGGCAAGAGGTCGGTGATCTTTCTTCCCATCCTTTCGTATGCAGTGATGAACAGAATGTCAGCCGAGCTTCCTGTGTCGACCAGGATTTTGCTTACTTCATAGTTCGCTATGATCGCCTTAATGACCAGTGGGTCATCATGCGACAAATGAACTCCCTTCAAATCTTGCTCAGAGAAGGTTAAGAGGCCGTATCTGTTTGACCGTTGATGAGAGAGGTTGTACACCTGATCCGAGACCGAAGCATTTGCCGACCTCGCATAAGCTTTTCTCGCCGATCTGCTTTCACCGGCGTAGGTAAATCCCCCATGAATAGTGTCTATTACTCCAGCAAGTCTCTGTCTCTGGTCGGGTTGCCTTGCCCTCTGATCAGGATCTTGTTGCTGAATGTTTTCAGCCTTTGATTGATCTATGAACTCCTTCAGGAACCCCTCTTGATGAGGCTTTCGATTTCATTCTTGAGATCGAAGCACTCTTTGGTGAGATGACCGTGATCCTTGTGAAAGGCGCACCACTTGTTCTTGTCTCTCTTCTTCGGATCGGACCTTATACGTTGCGGCCACTTTACGTACGGTTGAGTCCTGACCTGACTTAGGACCGAGTTGATCGGCAACCGCAAAGGAGTAAAGGATGTGAATCTCTTCGGTGGGGAACGTCGTTGATCGGTTGTATCAACCTTTTGTTTTTTATCTGGCATTTTATTCTCCTCTGATTCCCTATCCTTCCTTTTTGGTGTCGAGTTACTGTTCTTTTTCTCAGAATCAAAAGCGTCGTCAACCCCAATGTATTTCCTTGCTCTCTCCAAGAGCTCGGTCACCGTTTTTTGTTCTTTTTTCGCGAATGAGATCCTCAAGCTTTTGGCTCTGAGACCTTTTATCATAGCTGCGATCGCCATTCCCTCGTTTACGTCGTCTACCTCGAGAAGGGCAGAGCTGAACCGCCGTATGTAGGATTTCAGACTTTCCTCTTTTTCCTGCTCGAGATTCAGGAGATGTGTAGTGGGTCGTTTAGGTCGGTTGCTGCTCACGAAATGTGCTGTGAACGCCGAGCTCAGACTCTGAAATGTACTGATCGAGTTCGGAGCCAGTCTTTGGAACCAAGTTCGGGCTGGTCCCTTCAAGGTCATTGGAAATGCTCGACACATGATCGGGCCTGCGATTCCTCTGAGGTTCATATGGTCTTTGTATGTCAGGACATGTTCTCTCGCGTCTGAGGTCCCATCGTAGGGATCAATAGTCGGTAGCTTAAACTTGTAGGGTAAAGGTTCACGTAGAACCCTGGAAATGAATGGGGAAGATTGATCAACTTCCCTAGAGTCGGGTCTGTTTTCCCTCGCTTGCTCCTCCCTCATTGGATACGGAGTGAACCGGGTAGTTTCTCGCCGAGGGCGTCTCAACCTTGACCCTCTCGTTCCCTGAGAACCTTCATCCTCACGTTCACCAATCGCTCGGTGTCGTTTAAGATTCGTAGGTCGTCTCCTCGATCCAATCTCAGAACTACTTCCTTCTTCCTCCTGATGTCCGCTCCTATTTTCACGAGGTGCCGATCGTCTACTTTTAACAACTATTCTCCTCGGGGGTGGTGGTTGCCGTGCCGTCTCCTGCCCTCTGGTTTGTTGAGGAAATGTTGGAATCGGTGGTTGGTTTTGAGGAGAGTGGTTGTGAGCTTCGTGCGACAGGAGCCTTTCTTGCTGACGAGTTAAGGTTTGAATGATGAGGGTCATGCTCTCCATCTGTTTTTGCATGTTTAGGAACTGGAGTTGGTATGGGTCGTTTGAGGAAGACCCTATTTCGTATCGAGCAGGTGGTAATATCTGGGGTTCATGATGTTGGCATGGCTCTTTGTTTGTTGAGGGTGGCCTCTCCGATCTCTCATGTCCACCGTCGAGAGGCGAGTTGCTGATTTGAGGCAAAACGGCCTGAGTGTTCGCCGTGATCGGAATGTTGAGGTCGTCATTGTTCAGAACCCCCGATCTAGTAATCACCATGGTCGACGTTGGATGAAAAGGCGCCGAAAGATTAATGCTATCGGCCCCACGGTGGGCTCCAAACTGATGATGTCAAAACACAATAAGGTGGAATATGCCTAAATCGGGGACTGGAAAGGTGTATTTTCTGAGAACTTGCACCGGTGTGGTGCTCAACCTGTAAACCTCCGACGATCAAATTAGTACTCAAAGACAAAAAACAGAGAGAATATTTGAAGGTGGGGTAGGGTTTTTTGTGCATACCTCGTATCGGATGTGACCTTCACCTTTTATAGGGTCGGTTACGTATTGTAATTACACGATGTCCGTACGGGGTAGGGTCGGAAATACCCTTTTAGGATATTTCCGTAACCGTTTCACCAGATCATGATGGCCTGCCACTGTCCAACATCAGGTGTCAGAACCCGCAGGTTTTGCAGAGGCCGTTAGTATAATGAGTGTCCACTTTACAGCTGGCTTCGTAGAGATCGGGCAGAATAAAGAGATCGGGTATCATATCAGAAGATTTGGAAATGATCAACATAGAAGGATCGGGTTGACGTTTCATCCACTTGTCATTGAGAGATCGGTAGACCGTTTTCTCCCACTTCAATATATATGTAGATTTTGGCATGGGGATGAAATCCTAATTAGGTGGGTGGAGTGTGAGACCCTTAGGTTTTAATATTTTAGGTTAAAAATCACTTTAGTACCTCGAACTGGACACGCTATCCACTAGGTCTCGAATGTTACAATTTTTGTAATTAAGGCCCCCAAAATTTAACAAAATTTGCAATTGAGTCTAACGGGCAGGGCTGTTGTTAAATCCTGATGGAAATGATGACGTGGCCTGGCCTTGAGCTTATTTTCGTCCAATTTTGTTCTTAATTTTTCTTTAAGTTTTCTCTCAACCTATTAATCTGTTTCTAATAATTTTTATCTCTAAAAATCCATAAAATCAACATTTACAACATATCCAAAATTCATTAATTTTAAAGCATTTAATGGTTTATTGTGGATTTTTATTTCGAAACCTTAAATAAGTCACAATAAATAAATAAAGAATAATGCTATTCAACCTCCCTAATTAACTTCCCTCTACAACCTCCCTGACATGGCATCCTAGGTGGCAGCATCCACATCACCCAATCTAAAATTCTAATTACCCACTCTCCCATGATTCAGGGTATTCTAAACCATTTAGGAATCTGATTCTCTCTCTCTCTCTCTCTCTCATTGAATTTGACTGCTTGGCCTCTTTTCCCCCTTCTCAAGAGAAGCCCATTCCCACTTCGTATTGCTAATGAAGCTACCCGAACTAGAGCTTAACACTCCTCAAATTCACTATCCAAATACATTAAATTTTACTATTAACAATATCAAGAATACAATCCCAAATATAAAAATCCACAAATAACAACACTCTATTGAACTTTTAAATATCGTAGAGCTTGGTTTTATATATTTTTAGAGATAAAAATCACTAAAAATGGATTAGTAGGTTGAGAGAAACCTTGGAGAGAAGATTGGAACAAAATCAGGCAAAAATAGGCTCAAGTTAATTTTCATCAGGATTTAACAGCAGCCTCAGTCTCACCTTCTGGATTCAATTGCAAAATTTGTTTAACTTTGAGGCATTAATTGAAAAAATTGAAACAATTTGAACTTAATTGACAGCTCCTCCAAAGTTTGTGCCACTATGATTTTAACTCATAATTTTATTATCATGATCAATAGTGTCCTCATGATAATTAAAAGGAATTTCCCTAGAATAATGCGGTATTTTGGAAATAAAATAAGGGAAAATTATCCAAGAGTCTCTGAATTTTGAACTTTATACTTTCAGATCCAATTTTATATATACCATGGGATCCCTTAGATAAATATCCTTATATAGTTCCCATTTTAACATGGGAGGCATGAATACAGAATGATTGAGTAAGTTTAGAAGATTGTGTTGTGTGAATTACTAGTTTTGGCATCAGTAAGAAAATTAATGTTTTGTCTGGAAATTAAACCAGAACATTTACATGGAAAATCTAATCTTAATTTGGTAATATTATTGTAGGGAAAAGAAAATCAAACACCATTTAATAAAGCGCGTTCTTAAAATAATTTATCACTTCTTTCTTTATTGAAATGAAAACTCCATCGATCGATCGATCGCACAAATTATTGGACACAACACTCATGTTTATTTCAAACACTCAGACACTAAAAGGAGATAATGGTTAATTATCTAACCAATCCTTGTTCGAAAGAAGGAGATTAGTGGTTTGATCTTCGAACTAGCATTTAATATAAGTAATGAGACAGCCCAGATGAAAGCAAGAATAGTCCAGGGAGTACGAAAATGTTTCTCGATGAATGCAGCTGTCCAAGACTTCCACGTTTTGAACTCATTGTACTGATTCTGGATTCTCGTTTTGACCCCTTCATACATGTAAGTATTTGGCACCAAATTGGTGCCTATCTCATTGAAAAGTTTAGCCACTTCTTCATCGCTGCTAACGAAGCTGTCAAGTATGCGTGCTTCCCGCAGCAGCTTAACATCACATTGATAATCAATGAGTGAGTTAAGGAAGCATATGTAAGTTGTGACCTCGAAGCCATTATTGACTCCTTGACTCATTTCATAGGCTATCAAGTTCAAAAACTTTGGCCTCGTAGAGTCATCGACGATTATTAGCGGAAGCTTCAGGTGTCCATATATATTTAGGCAGCTATAATGAAAAGAAACATCATTTAAGCAATTTGTCTCACTAGGCTTCAAACGGATACCCGCTGCTGTAAGCTCTGTGACATTACGGAATGGATGCCAATGACTTCCTCGATATTCCTTCTTTTCGTTGTTGAATTTGCCTATGAGTCTTCTTCGAAGAAGATCAAGGAGATGACACGGCTTTACTCTATCTTTTTTCACTTCTTCTTGATGCTGCTGCTTCTGCTTCCAATAACGCGTCAACTGTTGCTTGTCTACATTTCTTTCTGGGGGGTTGTTGTACTCGTAGATGAAATTTTCAATTACTTCCCTCCCCTTGTTGTTATCTTCAAATCGCTCACACATCAACAATTCGAGGACTCCAAAGGGAAGTTGGTTTTCCAGCAAGAACAAATCCTCACGCGTAAAGGGCATAAAATGAAATTTAGAATTTGAATCAGTTGACTTCTTGGATCTTACATTTTTATTATACTGATCGAGATAATGTAGTACGAAACAACCATCCACGAACAACATCCAGGCAAGATCAGAATCATCATACTCCTTTGTTGCCTCCTCATCATAACACTCCCTCAGCCTCTTGATCTCGAGAAAAATCTTCTTATACACAACTTCCATAGGCTCATTGCGGTTCTCAATGAACTGTTTTGTGTATAAGAGCTTCTGCTGCTCTGCTTTCTTGAGCTCGGATTTGCTATGGTGATAAGGACCAATGGAGACCACCCTTGGTTCAAAATATTTGTTATAATCCGTGTTTTGTTCACGGAGCATGGACGGAACCTTGTGGATTCGTGTATTTGGAGTTTGAACGTCGTCGTCCTCTTTTGCTTCCACAACGGATTGAAACCTCTTCACCAGAGAGCTGCTAGATGCTGCTTCAACTTGGACAACAATACTACTAGACTCCTCATCGTCTCTGCATCCTCGATCCACGTCTTTTCTGACAATCTTTCTCCTTTCATGCAGCTCCTCCATGGAAATCACCTCCTTGCTCCGAGCCATTGTTAGTATCTATGATGATTTTTTTTTTTATCTGCCAAAAAGAGATCTTTATTAGATTAAACAAAAATATTACAGCAGCCACCTAAACAACACTACCCAAGACCCAAACAGGCAAAAACAGAAACACTCTACACCAAAACCATTAATCCCCACTACCTCAAATACAGAATAAGAAACTAAAAAATTGCATAGACAAGACTAAACAGAGCATAAATGTAACAAAAAAACCCCCCTCCCCTGATGGCATTTAAACCACCCATATATATACCTCTATGATGATATTGGTATTCTAGTGTTTACATTTTGTATTTATACACTATAGATACTGAACCAGAGTGGGCTGAAGAAGATAGCTTCAAGAATTGGGATCTCTTAGATACCAAGTTTGGTATTAAACATACATTACTTTTTTTTTTTCAGGAGTACTTTATCTACAAATTACGCTTGGTATTAAATATAAATACTTTGCATAGGAAGTTTTCGAAGTATCTTGTTCTTATTCAAACATATGAGTATTATGATAAGCTAGAATCTTTCTTGTACTCTTTCTTTCCTTTTTTTCTACGATCAAATTACATTCTTGTCTCCAAGAGAGCATACAATGAACTGCAGTAGAAAGAAGCTTGTCCGCGCCATCTCTGGCTTTTTCACCTTTTGAGTACATTAGGGAAGGGGGAAACAAATTGGCCAAAAACCTCATCCATGATTTCTCATAATTGGGACCTCATCTCTTAAAGGGAGAGACATGAACTACTAAGCCAATGCCATGTTCAAGTATACGCCTTTAATTATTATGCAATATAGTTTGCCCAATCATTACTGGTGTCCAATTTCTTTGAATGTGAGCTTTGGCTTAATAATTGATGTCTCTTCCTTTATGGGATGAGGTTCTGGATTCCATTTATCATGGATGAGATTCTTGGTCTATTTGTTACTCCCGTCATTAACAGTTAAACACTAACTCTACTAATGAATATCTTCTAGAAAAAAAAAAATACTTGAATTTCCTTGGAGAAAAAAAACAAAAGATAAAAAAAATCGGGTTGTTTGATAACCTAAGAAAAAGACTTCTCCTGAGGTGCTGTGGTGGTGTCTGGCATGACACTCGATCGTTCAATACACCTATGATACGACAGCACTTTTCTTCTTCTTTTCTTATTTTAATTATTTCTTTTTCTTCTTCATTTTCTTTTTCATCTCCTCTTGTTTGTGAACAATTCAATTGAAATTTTTTTTTTAAAAATGACAAAGAGATGAATTTTGAACGATGCACATTATGTTAATTGTATAATAATATAACTATTAATTTGTATAAACAAGGATTCTATTATAAAGTCCACCTAATGAAAAGTTGCGTAAAGTGAGTTACATGGGACGAAATGCAAAATAGATTGATTTAGAAAAACCAAACCTAGATACCTATTTTAACTGTCGATTTTTGAAACATGCTACTCGAAAACATTTTTCGGTCTCTTTTTTTTTTTTTATTTCATTCCAGAAACTAAAGATCATTGTAATTTTTGGCATGCATGACGTACATATGAAAATTATCTAATCAAACGGTCAACTTTTCAAAATCTATTTTGCAATATTCGTTCTACGAAAGTAACCTCACACAACTTTACATATAAAATGTATACATATTACTCTCGTATCCTCACCGTGTATTTTAGATTTTTAGGAATTTATTGTGTCGGTATATCCGTATTGTTTCGTAACTACGTCTCGTGGTCAAGTCCCTACATTTTAGGTATAACTAGTTTGAGTTATATCATAGATCAATTCTATAGTTTCATTCATCATATCAGGTTAATTTTGGCCTTAGTAGGGGCGGAACCAAAGCATAGCCAAGGAGGGCCATGGCCCCCCTAACTTTTTGACTTTCCTTAATATATATATATATATATATATGATATTTGCATGATGGGAAAAGGTTGGTAAGGGGCTTGACCCCCTTAGACTTTGGGGAAAGGTTAGTAAGGGGTTTGGCCCTCCTAAACTTTACTCCTGATTCCGCCACTGGCTTACAGCAGCCGTGTCTTGTTTTTACCCTACGCTTGAACCCAGTCACTATAATTGACGAAGTCAACTTAACCCAAGTCCCCCATTTGATGATCCACGTACAAGAACCATGATTATTAGTTTGGATCACAAGTTTTTGTGTATTAATTAAAGCAGTGTTTTAAATAGATTTAACACGTAGTGATCATTTATAAGCATGGATGACAATGCCTTGTGTTCAATACATTTTGAGACCAATTTCAAGACAAATAACTTAATTAAAAAATTTTCAAATCCTATTAAGTTAGTGGAAAAAATTATTGCTGGAAAAAAAGGACAAATCTTTGAATGCATGGGCTAGCTAGCTGTGAGATTATTTTACGCTAGATGAACTAAAATTTTTAAATTAAATGATGTGGCAGCATAACATAATCTCTATTTTTGTGCACTTAAAGAATACACAAAAGTAGAGGATCGGAGATGTCTTTTCTATGAATCATTATGGACCAAACTTTAGAACAAATTTTTTCAAACCAAACGATATATACGGCAACGTATATAGCGCAATATCTATTTTTGTGTATTTCAAAAATAAAAAAAGTAGAGGATCGAGGATCGAGGATCTAGATCCTCTACTTGGGCTTGGGTGATCGATGGGTCATGATTTGGATGTTCTGCTTTCTCACTTTTGATGATGTACGGAGGATCCATCATGATACATCACCCAAGCACAAAAACCCAAGCAGATGATCCTTGTCCGAGAATCGAGATATCTTGATGCCATATCATTTTATTTAAAAAATTTGGTCGACTTTGCATATACCTTAATTTAAACCCAAAACTTAAAAGGAGCAATTTATTGGCCTGGTTGGAATAAAAGATCGAACATATGGTGCAAGTTGCAATACCCAGACCCTGACTCGAAACTTGAACCGGTAAAATGTGAAATGCATGGGAGAAATATATAAAGGTAAAATGTGGAATGCGTGGGAGGAAAAAGTAGATAGATTGAGCTTTGTTCTCTCCCGTCTTGAGGAAAAAGTAGAGATGCTACGACAGCATTAATCATGCCAAGCTAGTAAAGATTGAAGTTAAATTAATGGAGAAGCTAGAAAAGTTTTAGAATCATTCTTTTCTTTAAGAGTCCATGGAATATATCGAAGCCTTTTTATTGTGTTTCACGTACATAGCATTGTGTTTAGGGTTTCATGAAAATGATTATCAATCTTTTGGATAGTTTAAGTTAGGAAATTTGGGTTTGGTCTTTAGATTTGTCAAATAAACCAAGTAATTATTTTATTAATCTTATAATTGAGGGTGCATTGAATTTAATAATATTGAATATTGAATAATATAACTTCCGGCCTGTTGAGGTTAACGTGTGGATTATCCCACATCGTAAGAAAATAGAAAAGGAATTGGCTTAATATACAATATGATTATATGGGGCTTGCCAATAATACGCTTAAGCCTTTTATGTAGTTATGGATTCTGCATTTGTATATATTAATTGAGCCTATAAACGAACTAATTCAATGAAAGTAAACACCGATCTAATGCTTTGGATGAAAAATGACGGATACCTCCATGGGGGACAACTTCAAGGAAATTTATTACATCATTTTTTTTTTTTACTTTTAAAAGTAAAAAAATTAAATTAAAATTTTGAGTACAAAATATTTGATAGTTACTTTAAAATTTTGATGTACTAAAAAATTCTTGCTATTTCAATTTTTATAAGTAAGTCCCAAAATTTTACATTTTAAAAAACTATCAAAAACTTTTCTTTTCATATATATATTTTTTAACTACTCTTAAAATTTTGAAACTGAAAGTAGAAGCTTGTTCAAATGGGCCACACCTATGTCCCATTGTGTAGATCTTGTGTTACTAGATCTGACCTCAAACATATATCTAATGTGATGAATGCATGATGACTTGATGGTAGAACAAATCATCATACTCAGATATCATACATATAAGGGATTCAACCACGATGCATCAAATTTGAAGAACTTGAGATGAAAATAGGCCAAAATGGAAAAAATTGGTAACCAAACAATCATGGGAAAAAGATCTACACAATGGGACATAAGTTAATTTAGGTAGTGTTTCTAGTTCGAAGACTGTTTTTATTAGTAATTTCTTAGATGATTCAACTAAAGAGAAGCTTATATCTGTGTTGAGAGAATACAAAGATTGCTTTGCATGGGACTACCATGAAATGCCTGGTTTAGACAGATCTTTGGTTGAGCACAAGCTGCCAATAAAGGAAGGCTTCAAACCATTCAAGCAGGAATCTCGAAGACTTGCTCCGAAGGTCATTCCAAAGATTAAAGAAGAAATTGAAAGATTGTTGAAAGCAGGTTTTATCCGAACAGCCAGGTATGTTGAATGGGTTTCTAATATAGTTCCTGTGATTAAGAAGAATGGTAAATTGAGAGTTTGTATTGATTTTAGAAATCTAAATTTGGCCACTCCAAAGGATGAATATCCGATGCCTATTGTGGATTTATTGATAGATGAAGTAGCTGGACATCAAATAATGTCATTTATGGATGGACATTCAGGATATAATCAAATATATATTGCTGAAGAAGATGTCCATAAAACTGCATTGCGATGTCCTGGCAGTATTGGTACTTTTGAATGGATCGTAATGCCTTTTGGTTTGAAGAATGCAGGAGCTACTTATCAAAGAGCTATGAATGCTATTTTTCATGATATGATAAGTGATTTTCTAGAATGCTATATTGATGATATAGCCATTAAATCAAACAATATAGAAAATCATCTAGAATATTTGGAAAAGGTATTTAAAAGAATGAGACTTTACAAGTTGAAGATGAATCCACAAAAATGCGCCTTTGGTGTTAGTGCTGGGAATTTCTTAGGCTATTTAGTACACAAAAAAGGCATTGAAGTAGACTCAAATAAAGCAAGAGCAATTATTAATGCAAAACCTCCCTCTAATAAAAAAGAGTTGCAGAGGTTTTTAGGGCAATTAAATTTCCTTCGAAGGTTCATTTCAAATGCCGCAGGAAAAACCAGAGTGTTCTCTTCACTCTTGAAGCTGCGAAATGAAGATGAATACAACTGGAATGAAGAGCATCAGAAGGCATTCGAAGCAATCAAGACTTATCTATTTAATCCACCTATTTTGATGCCACCAAGGTTGGATAAACCTTTGAAGTTATATATTTCAGCAGCTGAAGAATCTATTGGCTGTCTTTTGGCTCAAGATAATAATGAATTCAGAGAACAAGCCATTTATTACTTGAGTAGGGCATTGAATTGTATTGAATGCAGATATTCTTCAATTGAAAAGTTGTGCCTTACATTGTATTTTGCTGCAATGAAACTCAGATATTATTTGCTTCCAAGGAATGTAATTGTCCTATCAAAATTCAATTTGATAAAATATATTTTATCTAGACCTTTGCTTAATAACAAAATCGGAAAATGGATTCTAGCATTAACAGAATTTACTTTTGTTTATATGCCTCAAAAGGCTGTGAAAGGTCAAGCTTTAGCAGACTTTTTGGCTGATCATCCATGCCTTGATATAAAACAAGAAGAGTTTGATTCTTTTAGTAATGGTTTTGCTCCATGGAGAATGTGGTTTGATGGTTCGAAGACAAACCAATATTCTGGGATTGGAGTTGTTATTGAATCTCCTAGGGGAATTAAGACTAAGTTTAGTCTTAGACTTGAATACAATGGAACCAATAATCAAGCTGAGTATGAAGCTTTAGTGTTTGGTTTAGAAATACTAAAAGAATGGAAAGCTGAAATGATTGAAGTTATGGGAGATTCTCAATTAATTGTAAACCAAGTAAAAGGAGAATATAAATGCTTAAGCCCCATTTTAATTCCTTATTACTTGTGTGCTGTACATTTGTTATGTAACTTTGATGATGCAGTCATTGATTACATACCAAGATTTATGAATGAAGAAGCTAACAGTTTAGCCCAAATTGCTTCGGGTTTTAAAGAAAATCCTTGGGAAGAAGGAATTTGTTTCGAAAATAAAAAGAAAATATTACCTTCTTTGTTGGATAGAGGTTTACCTCTGGAGGTAAATGAAGTTCAAATTGTTAAGAAAGATTGGAGAACTCCAATAATAAATTTTCTTTCTAACCCAAATGCTGAATCAACAAGGGCAATAAGGCTTAAAGCCATTAAGTATATTTTATATGATGATATATTATATAAAAAAGGAGCTGATGGTTTGTTACTTAGATGCCCAAGTTTAAAAGAATCCATGAAAATAATGGGTGAAGTCCATGAAGGAATTTGTGGTGCACACCAACCTGGTATTAAAATGAGATGGTTGATTCGAAGACATGGGTTTTATTGGCCTACAATTCTCAAAGATTGCATTGAATATGCTAAAGGTTGTCAAGCTTGCCAAAAACATGGAAATTTACATCATAGGCCGGCAATTGAATTAAATTCCATTATCAAACCATGGCCATTTAGAGGTTGGGCAATGGATTTGATAGGGAAAATATTTCCTCCTTCATCCAAACAACATTCTTTTATTATTGTTGCAACTGATTATTTTACGAAATGGGTTGAAGCAAAACCTATGGTTTCAATAAATCAGTGTGATATTATAAATTTCATAAAAGAAATAATGAGTAGGTTTGGAATTCCTCAAACCATAACTGCAGATCAAGGCAGTGTATTTGTGGGAACAGAAGTCAAAAATTTTGTTGATCAATATGGAATTACCTTGATTCATTCAACTCCTTATTGTGCCCAGGCTAATGGTCAAGCTGAATCTTCGAATAAAACTATCAAACAAACTATGCAGAAGATGATTGAAGATAACCCAAGGGAATGGCATGAATTGTTGATAGAAGTTTTGTGGGCTTATAGAACTTCGAAACGTTCTAGTACTGGAACAACTCCATATGCATTGACATATGGACATGATGCAGTACTCCCAATGGAAATAAATGTGAATTCATTAAGAGTAGCCAAACAACATCAAATGTCTTTTGAAGATTACCATCAATCCATGTATATGGAGCTTGATAACATTGATGAAGAAAGAGTAGATGCACTTAATCAAATTCAAATTCAAAAGAAAAAGGCTACAAGGGCTTATAACAAAAGGGTTAAAATCAAAACCTTTGCAGAAGGTGATTTGGTATGGAGAACTATTTTACCAATTGGTTTGAAAGATCAAAAATTTGGGAAAGGGTCACCAAATTGGGAAGGACCATTTCAAATACATCGAGTTTTAAAAGGAGGTGCATACCATTTAAGAGGAATGAATGGGTATGTACACAATAAGAAAATTAATGGAAGATTCTTAAAGGAATACTTTCCAACAATATGGGAGAATAGAAACATGTAATATACACAAAAGAAAATATATTCATAAAGGATTGAAGCAAATGTTTACATCAGAGTAATTGTGAAATTGTTTCAAATACATCCTTTTTTCTAGAAAAATTGCAAAGATTTCTTGAAACTCTCCCAATCAGCACTGTTGCTATCCAGATATTGCATAAGTCCTTTCTTCTTTCTGGCAATTTGTGGATTGTTGTCAAGATGAAACTTCAATTTTTCTTTCGTTGGAAGAGCTTCAGTTTTTAAAGCCAGAAGTTTCTCTTGGTTTGAAGTCCTCTCAGTCTGAAGGTCCTGCAGTTCCTTTTGAAGAGCTTCAATTTTCGAATCAATCTGATGAATAGTCTGATCTATTTCTTTCTGAGAATCCAGATTGGTCTTCAATGTATTAGAGAAAAGGTGCATTTCTTCAAGAGTCACATTGCACTGAGCCAGGTCATTCCTTATCTCTTCATGATTCTTTATAAGGGTAATCATATGAGTGATCAGATATTTCAGATTAGTGGGAGACCCTGGAGATGCATTCTGTAAATCTTGAAGAAGATCATTGCATTGTGCTAACACTTCATCTCGAAGCTCAGTCTGATTCAGGTCATTTAGAGAAATAGCAGAACATTTTTGAAACAGGAATTTGGTTTTAGCTGAATAGGAATGAATAGTTAGAATTTCTACTGGTTCATCCTCAGGAGTTTGAACAGCAGAAGCAGCTAATTTGACCAATTCCAATGTATCATCAGTATCCGAAAAGTATGCATCAGAAGAAGGTATATCCACTTCACTGCTAGGAACAGATGCAGATACTTTTTCTTCTTGACTTTTTGTCTACAGGAAAGAAATTGAATGTTATTTAAGAAGTTTACCAAAAGTCGATATAATGTTAAAATATATTTACCTCAGTTGAAGCTTCACAAGTTATTAACTTGATGGGAGGACTCATTTGAGTATCTTGAGAAGTTGAAGAAGAGGGGATTTTTTCCAAACCTCTGAATTTAATAGGTGTTGATGACTGTATCAATAAATTAAAGGTAAATATTTGATTTTTATATTTTTGGTAATCAAATACACATGAGGAATGTAAACTCACGAAAATAGCAGTAGCTTGAAGAGCTTCATAATATTCTGGAGGCAGTGCCTCGAAATGTGAAGCCATTTTCTGAAGCAGCTCGTGTATCTGAAATAAGAAAATGTTAGTAAATTGAATAAATTAAATACAATAAAATTTTGTTCAGTAAACTTGTATTTCTTACCTCTGGGGATACCGCAGGAGTAGCATGAGTTGAAAAAGGAATTTCTGAAGATGCAGGAATCTAAAAGAAAAAAAGACAATTAGAATGAAATGTCTTAGACAGATATTGACAGAATTTAAAGTAAATATGAGAATTTACTTGAAAATTGGCAATATAGCCAGAAGTATCCATCATTGCCAAAGGAGTTGGAGTCAAAATTTCATGATCTTTCTCTTCTTCAATTCGTTTTTGTCTTTTTTGTTTCTTTTCCTTTTTCTTCTCTGCTCTGGCTTCATAGAAGGCTACTTTAGCCTCTAACTCTGCCATTCTTTCTTTTTCCTTCCTTATTTCTTTTTCTTTTCTCTTCTCTTCTTTTCTTTTTCTTTTTCTCTCTTGTCGAGCCAAATCTTCTTCAGAATCAGTAACAGGATTGGGAACTTCTTGAGAAACAGCAGTGTGCTTCAGAAGTTGAGAAGGACTGTGAAGGGCTTTAGTCCTTTGTTCAGGAAAGAGGTCAGGATACAACTTCTTTTTTCCTTTCTCCACTGTGGCAACAGAAGAAGCTTGAGATGCAGACACAGCTGGAAGATCTTGGATCGAAGCTTTTCTTCTCTGTATCAATTGTGGAGCTTCTTCTGTTTCTTTCTCACTCTCTTCATCACTGATTACTATCTCAGTTGGATCACTGATGATAGTTTTTTGTCTTGATTGACTCAGAAGTCTTTGACCTGCATTTACAATATTATTATTAATAAACTCTTTTAGTTTGAATAAAATGTATACATCAATAGATACTTACTCTTTCTTTTGCTGGGAGAAACTTGTTCAGTATCTTTTACTTTCTTCTCTTTTTTCACTGTCTTTACTCGAACTTGAGTTGAAACTAAAGAAGCTGTCTTGTCAGAAGTTCCCACATCAACTGAAGTAGTTGAACGAAGCTCGAATGGGAACAAAGCTTGGACTAGATTGGGGATATCAAAGCCACCATATGCTTGCTGCCAGTTGGTCTCCCACCAAGTCTCAAAACAGTTCTCAGTAATATTTGATTTCCCAAATTGGAAGAAATGAAAGCTATTTTTTGACTTGAGGTAAAAAGTTTGAATGCTTTGAATTTGGTCAGTAGATTTAAAGGTTACTCTCTGAGAAGCAACTGGATTGAATGAACTGACATATGGAAGGGGAATGGTTTGAAGAAGACCAAATTGCCTTGCAAAAAGATTAGGCATGTATGGTTCAATTTGGGATTCAAAAAAATTGTGCTCTGCCCCTTGTAGCAAAAGAAGAAACAACAAGGTCTCTACTGATTAGAAAGCTGGCCCAAGAATTTGTCACATATGAGGGGTAAGTCTCTTGGTTTTGAATATTTTTAATCTTTTTTATCCATTGAGGCCCAACTTTTGGATTGAAGAATGGTTGAAAGAAAGAAGCATTCCTTCGAAGATCCAGATTAAGAAAGAAATTTAAATATTGCTCAAAAGAAAAAGAAGGAACACTTTCAGTCATTATCATTCTCTCACCAAAGTTAACAAAAGTTTGTTCTTTCAAATCAATTAAGTTGGGCCGAATTTCAGGAAAATATGCATATAGCCAAAATTGCAAAATCCAAAAGGGACCCCCCATTTGATAAGACAATTTCTTAGAATGCATTTCTTGGCATCTTTTGTAGAGATTGGCCAAAAGAAAAGGAGCTAAAGCAAGGGTATGTTTCGAAGACAGAGCCTTGGCCAAATGAAGAAATTCCAGAGTAATTCTTTGAGAAGAAGAACAAATCAGGAATCTGTTGATCCAAAAAAGAAGAAAAGAAATATATTCCTGCTTTGAAAATTTCTTCGAATCATTTTTCATTTAAGCCTTGATAAAGGCAGAATAGCTAAGGTCTTTGCTTTGAGGAAAATTATAAGTTGAAGTTTGACCTTCAGCCAAAAAGGTTGTAATTTCAGATCCAAAGGGAAATACACTTGTAATTTCACAAATGTCCATGACTGTTGGAGACATGGGACCACATGGAAAGTGAAAACAGTTAAAGGTAGGGGACCAAAAACATAAAGCAGCCGCTAGAAGCTTACCATTGCACTGAAAGCCTCTCGTAGATAAAGTGATGGCATCATGGATTCCTATTTCATGCCATTCTTGTTCCTTAAAGCTTTTGGCTCGTTCCACCCAAGCATTCCAACCGGTTTCTATTTTGGGCCAGTGTCTAATGGGTCTTCCATCCCATTCAAGCTTTTTACTTTGTTGAAGCAAAGTTTGTTGTCCTTCGGGGAATGGAAAATGAGGGGTAAAATCTTTATGAATCTCTTTTTTGAAAGATGGCCCTAAAACTGTATAGTTGGCATTGGATGAATGAGGGTTTAAGATGTGAGGATAAACATCTTCGGACCGATATTTTAGGGTTTCATTGAAGAGTTGTGACAACACAAGGGAAGAAGATGGTTCCACAGTCGCAGGTGTAGAAGAAGAAGCTGCCATTGAAGGTTGGATGCGAGGTTGACAATATGGAAACAGTAAAAATTGAAGAACTCGGTTCGCAGTCCTTTAAAGGTAAAACGATAATTACGCAGCAAAATTGAAAAGACGTGAGGCTATCACATCAATTCGAAACTCTTTAAAAACAGAGGATTTCTCTTGATGCGGGGGGTATGTTTACTATAAAAATAACCGCCCAATGAAATCTGGGCACGTGGCAAATATTTTTAATAAGAGACAGTTGTAGCTCTTTAAGCCAATAAGGAAAAGCATACAATGAAGTGCTCTGCACTAGATTAATATACCAAAGTAACTGCTTATAACCGCCAGTTTAGTGGTGAGTTATCAATTTAAAAATCAAATAGCAGTTATTAAATCATGGATTTAAAATAAAAGGCATTCAATCGTTCAAATGGAAGATTAGCAATATTATTGGGCAGGTGTCGATCTATAATTGGTGCGAAGACAGTTAAGCAGTTTTTCTTTCAAGACAATCATACTGAAGCAAAGTTTTCTCACGAAGCAAGATGTGAAGATTTCAATTGGATCATAGAGGCTTATGACACTTGTCAACACATTATTGGATATGAATGGAAAACGGTTACCTCTCAAGTCTATAAATAGAGGAAGGACTCTCCATGCAAATGGTCCACGACCTCACAAGACACTCGTCTTTATGCATATCTTTACTTTATCTCTCTCCTCACCTCAATGTATCTCTTAACTTAGAATTTCTTTTCTCATCTCATACTCTCTTTCCCTTCGTCTAAATTCTCTCTCCCTCTCTCTTCTATCCTCTTCGTCTAAGATCTCTCTCCCCCTCTCTTCTATCCTCTTCTGTCTGATTGCTTCGAAGGACTTTAACAAAAGTGTATAATTGTTGTACCAGAAATGGAGGTAATAATATGATTATGTGGTTTCTTTGAAGTATTTTATTTATTGCTTTACTTGTTACATTTCGAGTCATTTACAATTATTTTGCCTTATTTGATTAATATATTTTTGGCTCGAGTAACTTCGAACCAATCTTTTACCTTGAAACGGTGTAAGGTCAACCTTTCTGGCACGCCCCCCACTTCAAACCATACGTGTGCAGTTGCCACTTGGAGATTTCCTAAGCGAACAAATGTAGTACAGAACAGCCGTCCACGAACAGCATCCAGGCAAGCTCCTTATCGTCGAACTTCTTTGTCGGCTCCTCTTCATAATAAGCCCTCAGCTTCTTGATCTCCTGGAAAATGTTGTTGTAGAGAACTTCAATTGGCCGATCATGCTTATCGATGAAGCCTTTTGTGAATTTCTGCTTGAGCTTCTCTGATGACTCGAGCTCAACTTTGCCATGGTGATAAGGACCGATGGAGATCACCCTTGGTTCGAAATATTTCTTCGAATCCTCGATTTGTTGGAGAATGGCCGCCGGAACCTTAGGGATTCGTACACTTGGAGTTTGAGTTGTGTCATCATCTTTTGCATTCATTATGGATTTAAACAACTCCTCCATGCTGCTACTATAGATTGATGTTTCTTCAACTTTGACAACAATACTAGGCTCCTCACTCTCCTCAGCAGCATTGATGGATCGGTCACTGGCTCTGGACCCTTGACCCGTTTCTTTTCGTACAATCGTTCTCCTTTCCTGCAGCTCCATGGAAATCACCTCCTTGCTCCCGGCAAATTAATGTTAGTATCTTTGCCTAAACAAGGTGGATATACGGTGATATCGATCTATTGGTACTCTTATACTACATTGAAACTAAGCTAGAACCGTCGATCGGGCGGGCATGAAGAAGCTTCAAGTATTGGCCGGGATCTGTTAGATACCAAACTTGGGCATTAGATATTCAAAATCTTTTTTATTAAAGACTTTATCTAGATTAATATAAATACTCAGTCGATGTATTTTTTGAAGAATCTCATTCTTATTGAAGTGACAATTACTCTTCAATTGTTTTTCCTTTTCACTTTTTTCACCATGAAGTTACAATATTCTTGTCTCCGACAGATTCTACAGTATGAGTTGCATGAGAAACCTGAAGAATGGTACAGTAATAAGAAGCTTTTATCTAGCATAGCCTTTTTATGTTTGGTACAGTAATAACAGTCTTATAACTTCATTTAAATCTCAAATTCGGGAAACTCAAATTCTCAATTTCTTGCGTTCTTAGAACTTCCATTTAAATCTCAACATGAGAGTTATTGGTTAATAACTGTAGAAATGAAAAAAATTTAGCCATTCACAAATTGCCACATGACTTAAATCAATTAAATTATGACAAATTAAAATGTGTCATGTGCCAACAAATAGACCTACTAAAATACCCTAAAGGCAAATAAGAAATTGCCAAGTGTCCTATCTTACACAAACTTGACAAATTACGATTAGCCATGTATTTTAAAATTGTGATTAAGTGGACAAATCAAATATTGCCACCTATCACATATGGCCCATGTGGAAATAGAAGAATCACTCTATCACTTAAACTTTATCACATGACCTAATAGGTATAAATATTAAAAATGAATATTTATCTTTATCGTTCATCAAATAAGGATAATAAAATTAATGTTTATCCTTATCATCCAAGTGAAGTAAACCAATCAAATGGTACCAAATAATCAACGACTACATCAACAGATGGAGGAGCTTAAGCCTTAATTGTAAAGATAGGTTATGTGAAACCTTAACAATCGAGATGTCCACTCAAGGGATGCAATATGGCTTACATGCACTACAATCTGCAAGGAATAAAGCCAAGAATTATTTGAAGAGTTAGCGACATGTGCTCACGACATGGAGCTCAACATGCACTACAAAAATACTTTTCGCAAAATCAAATTAAGAAATTCTACAATTTGTCTATATATATATTTTGTTCTCCAATTTTTCAAGAGAATAGGAAATTTGTTTATACAATATCCAACAAACAAGTTTGGGCCATCATTAAACGTAATCAGTCTACTTAGTGGATAATTGGAAGAAACCTGAAATTCTGTAGTCAGAAATAAGATTTTGTGTTTTTCTTTTTCACTTTTTTCACCATGAAGTAACAGTGCTCTTGTCTCCAACAGATTCAACAATATGAGTTGCATGAGAGACATGAATTAGAATGGTGCAATAAAAAGAAGCTTGTATTTAGCATGGCCATTTTATGTTTGGTATACATAAGGCCAACACTAGTTGTTTTTTTTTTTTCCTTTTTTGGGCCTTCTCCCTTTTCTTGAATCAAATTTTCTTTGCTGCCTTTTAAATGGATAAGTTGTTCTTTATTCTTTGGGTGCATGCGTTATTACAAAACAACAATTCTATACCACCCGACACTTTAACCGAAATGAAAAATCACCCTGACGTGTCGTGGTTTGAGTAGTGTATAAAAAAGAGAAAAGCATTTTGAGAGAAGAGACCCCACCACTCAAAGGCTCAAAGCATGACACATTGGGGTAGTTTTTAATTTCGGGTTAAAGTGTTTGGTGCTATAGTATTTTTTATTACCAAATGTCCAATCATTACAAGTTGTAACATTCATTGTCTAACTTGGATTTGACTTCTTAATTACCAAAAAAATAAAATAAATAAACCTTAGATTTGACTGATTAACAAAGTTGAGGAAATTAATTGATAACTCAGTTGTTATAATCATACTTCAACTCTGTGGTTTCCCTCCTTTAAGTTCTAGCTTTGTATTACAAACGTCGATTATTTCGGTCATCAGCGTTTTGTTGAGCTAGTTTATTGGTGTGTTTTTGATCAGTTTTTTTTTCGTCCGAGTACGTATTCGGACTCTGTTTTGGAGTGTAGGTCTTAGGATTCCCTTGTAAGGGTTGTCTTTTGATAGGAATTATATTATGATTTCTGATTTTTGGATTATAATTCATTCTTAAATTAAAAAATAAATTTTTTGTTGATAAAAGGCCAAAAAAAAAAAAAAAAAACACTTCGAGTTTCCGATCTAAGTTATTTAGGTCAAGTTTATCCAGTATGCTGACGGCCTTATTTAGGTCAAGTTTATATAGCTATGTTTATATAAGTTCTAACACTAACCATCTATTAGCTAGCCAGAGTATGGATGAAAAAGTTTTTGTTAGTTTAAGAAATAGAAGAATCTTTAAATTATATTAAATGCCGAATTTGACCCTATATAATTTTCTAATATTATACAAAGACCATATTATCCTTTGAGCATTTAGCTGAAATTATTTAGAATTCAATGCTCAAAGGATAATTTGGTCTTTGTAAGTTATTAGAAAATTATATTGGGGAAACTTTGGTCTTTCATATAATTGTTGTATATTTCTATACAAAAATATTAGAGATGATTTTGTTGTTTTAGAAAGATGAGGGCAACAAAATATTAGAGATGATTTAATTTTGCGTGGAAATTGTACATATTAATCTGAATGGGGACCCATTATGTGTCCAAAAATTGGTAGAGTAAAGTTTTGAAATGGATTTTAGCTTATGTATATATATTTGTCTTTTTATTTTTTATTTTTTTTGGTGGGCGGTGGGTGCGGGTGTTTTTTGCATTTTTGTCAATTAGCCAAAAGCACCAGCATAAAATTCAGAAAATTGCATCCTTTAGTAATAAAAAATTCTATAGCACCTGACACTTTAACCCGAAATTAAAAACTACCCTAATATGTCGTACTTTGAGTGATATGTGAAAAAGATGGAATCGATTTAAGACGAAAAATCTCACCACTCAAAGCAAGACATGTCATGATAATTTTAATTTCGAATTAAAATATCTCGTGCTATAGCATTTCTCTTTAGTAAAATATATAATCAAGATTTTATAATATTGGTTACTTCTCAACATGATGGGGATTTCGAGTCATTAATTTATATTTCTATACCAACAAGGAATTGAAATAAAAATGTTGAAGCAGTCTTGATCGAGGATAAATAAAATAAGCTATATACATATATATCATATCACAATATCACATCCAACTCTTACACACAACACACGTACTACTGCACTCTCAAATTCTTACACACAATACTCGTGTTTATTTTAAACTTAAAAGACAAGAAAATTAGAGAAAAATACACATAACACATCCACTCTTTCTTATGGTAGATTGGTAGACACTCATAAATTAAACCAAACAAATTTTCAATTACCTCCTGTCTCTTATTTTATATATATAGAAGTGTTCTAGTGAGCATATGCGCACTTTAACTAAAGTCGACAAATAACACAAGCCTTTGGATTCTCGTTCACTTAATGGAAGATTATCTCAAGATTCCAATCCAAGAGTTTGTGTTATTTGTTTACTTTAGCTTAAAGTGCAAATATGTTCACTAGAACATTTTTCTTTATATATATATATATATATATATATATATATATATATATATATGAAGATTTGATGAGTTTTTTGCACAGGCCACTGCATTCGTCTTTACTTGGAAAGATAGTGAAGAAACTTGTAGTGGCAGTTAATAAAATGGCAATAAGACCCCAGACGGAAGCGATGATAGTCCAGGGAGTACTGAAATGTGTATGATAGAATTCTGCCATCGCTGTCTTTTTCTTATCATCGTAGTGTCTCTGGATTTTGGATTTTTCCTGTTCATATATCTGATCGTTTGGCACCAAGTCAGTGGCTATTTCGTTAAAAAGATGGGCTACCTTTTCATCGCTGCCAAGGAAGTTGTAAAGTATCTCGGCTTTCTGCAGCTGCTTTACATCATCAGGATGATCAATGAGTGAATCTAGGAAGCATATGTAAGTAGTCACTTCCATGTTGTTTTCCAAACCTGGACTCATTTCGTAGGCTATCAAGTTCATGACCATGGGCCCTGTTGAGTCGTCCACCTTTATCCGAGGAAGTTTCAGAACTCCTTTGATTGACTGAGAATTGAAAGAAACATCTTTCAAGGAATTTGTCTCGCTAGGCTTCAAGTAGATCCCCGCTGCTGTGAGCTCTGAGACATTACGACACGAGTTCCATTCGATATAGGTATTGCTCTCCTGTTGATTCTCGTCAATATTGGTATTATTGCTCTCCTGTTGCTTGGTACTTCGCACTAGTCTTTTCCGAAGAAGATAGAGGAGATGAGAAGGCTCTTCTGTTGGTTGTGGCCCTTGAGGCCTCCGATACCCTGGCGTCTCAATTTTTTTTTTGAACGAAATATTCAATCATTTTCATCCCCACTAGTTTCTTTTTGTTCCGATTATTAGCAGCAGAAGACTCTGTACTTGTGTCATATTTTGCATTGATCAACAACTTGAGGACTCGAAAGGGAAGTTGGTTCTCAAGCAAGA
>JAESVK010000451.1:0-12116 GCA_017140935.1 Hamamelis virginiana | reverse complement strand
AGTCATAGGGAAGGGGCCATGGCTCCACTGACTTTTCAATTTTCTATTATATATATATATATATATATATATATATATATATATATATATATATGGTATGTGCATCTTTATAGATTTATATGCTTGGGAAGGGTTGGGCTGCCCCCACCCCCACTTTTGTGTGTGTATATATATGGGGCTCCAAATATAGGTGCTTTCTTATATAGCTATTTGCGTTGAATAGTTTGGAAAATTGACCGTTAGATTAGATATTCATATTATGTATGTCATGCCTGCCAAATATCTCACTGATCCAACGGTTGATTTTTGAAAAATGTAACTTTGAAAAATTGTGACTTTTTTGTTCTTTAAATTGTTTTTTTTTTTTCATAGTCGGTTTTCTTAGAAAATACTGTGATTTTTGGCAATAATGAAATACATGATAGGGGTATCTAATCCAATAGTGAGCATGATAGGGATATCTAATCTAACGGTCAGTTTTTTAAAATATTCTTCACAAGTGGCTCTACAAGAGGCCAGGCATCTGAAATTAGTAACTGTGTGTGTGTGTGTGTGTGTGTGTATATATATATATGTATATATATAATTTTATAGTCAAGTGAAGACAAACCACTCTTGTAATTTGAATATTATAGTATACGGTCCCGATCTACACTAGCGGAACTAGGATTAAAATTTGGGGGGCAAGCCCCTAACCAATCTTTCCCCATCCTCCACAAATCATATGTTTTATACATATGTATATAAGGAAAGCAAAAAGCTGGGGGGGGCCATGGCCCCCTTGAAAGTGACTGGTTCCGCCCCTGATCTAGTCGGCATATATATGCTTACATAAGTTATGTTAGCATGAAAATCATACGTAATTGTGTGTTGCATATTTTGAAAAACTAACCATTTGGACTAGATTCTGTACTTATGGATATTGTGCATGCCCAAAATCACAGTAATCCAATGTTAGAATTTCAAAATATAGTTATTAAAAACTGTGACCACTGAAAACTGTCACAGTTTTTCCAAGTGACATTCCTGAGAAACCAATAGTTGGATTACTGTGATTTTATGCATACATGACATGTATAAGTACAATATATAATCCAATATTTTCAAAATATGCATCTCAAAATTATCTATGGCATTCATGTTGATATAAGCATATAAAATTATGATATCAGTCAACGCGGGCTAGGATTGTATCTGTGAATATGAAATTATGATGTCTATCAATACAATGAAATTTAATGAACTTATATTAAGTATGGTGTATACCAACCTATGCTTTGGCCCCCCATAAGATAAAATCTTGGTTCCGCCCCTAAATATATTCTTTTTTTTCCTTAGAAAATATTGCAGGTTGAGATTTTATTAAGAAAGAAAGAGCATTATTGCAGGAAAGGGACGCTAGCCCATAGAAAGACGAACGGTGACAACACTCAAAATACTTTGAAAACTCAAAAAATAAATAAAAAATGGACAGTGAAAACACTAAAAAACGGATAGTGAAAACACTCAAAATGCTTTGAAAACTCAAAAATAAAAAAAATAAAAAAATAAAAATGGTGAAGCTCGATTTCTGAATGGATTCCGTATTTGTTTGTGAACCCAGATGATTATATTTGCTCAGAATATATTGGGTATTTTGAACATAGAAAGAAGATGGTGAAGATTATTGGAGGTGGAAGAATTGAGAGGATTGCTACGCAGAATTCGATTGGGAATTTGGTTTTGGGGAAAGAGAATTCAGAAGTAGTACCATTGCATCTTCTTCCTTCTGCGTGTCTCACTGTTAATATGAGTCGTTCATTAGATTTCATAGACGCTCATAGAATTTATCAATGGTGGAGACCGGATTTTCATGGTCAGTCCAGATTGTATTGGTTCAGGTAATGCATTATTGAATGTAGTGGCTCTGAACTTGGATTTCATGAGCATTCAGCTGGTTGTATATTCCGCAGAAGAGAGAACACCCAATCACGTGATTAGCCTGGCACATGAAATAATTTTTTATGGAATAATTTCTCTTGGATTCTTAATAAAAATAAAAATTCTGATAAGGAAGATTAAATGCTTAGCAAAATTAATGTCATGCAAAAATTAAAGTTGGTCAGCTTTTCGCAAAATAAAGAAAAATAAGAAATTTAATTTGTATCATTTGTTATCAGATCATAACGATAGTGTGATTGCCCAGCATTCTTACTTTGTCCCAATCAAGTAATTTTTTAATGAATAGTGCTAAATGTACTATCACTTATTAGTAATGCTATGAGACCAAATTTTAGGTGAGATTTTTTAAACTAAATGATATGATAGTAAAATAGGATGTTTGCTTTTGAATATTTTTGAAAGGAAAATTCTATTGTCCTCCCTTTTCGTCCTCCCTCTTTGTCCATAAAAAATTATTTCATGTCTTCTCCTGTCGACGCCGGAGAGAGAACCAGAGGGAAAGAGAAGAGAGACACTATTTCACCAGAATATGGTAATTAACTGGCATGAGTTCGCCGATGAAATGCAACCATCCACCTATATACGTCTCAATGATTGGTTTCTAAAAGCTATTTATATCTATAGTGTTTTCTCCTGGATGGACTTTTCAATAATCGGCTTTTCATAAAAGTTTATTTAAAAAATTCCGCCAAACACCTCTAAAAATTCTAAATGAACTTTTGGCTCAAGGAAATTTGGAGTCTTCCAAATGAAAGGCCAAACGCGACCTTAGCCATTCAATATGCATGAGACAAAGTTCAACATCCAACTATACACGTCTCAATCATGTTTAAGGTATTAATTCAACTTCAATCATGAGAAAACATATCACGATAAAATATAAAATATATTTAAAATAGATAATTGAAATATATAAAAAAAAAAAAAAGTTATGATTCCATTGAAGATGTATCGGATAAGGGAGAATTTCTACCAAAATAAAAACAAAACAAATCTGATAAGGGAGAATTTAACAATACGTGCGTTTGGATTCCACGTTACGTCAAGGCACATGACAGAATCAGACCCACGTAAGCTTTTTCAATGTAGCCAAAAAGTGTAATAAAGCAAAAGGTTCGCTAAAAAAAAAGGGATAAAACATGACAGAATCAAGCAAATGTAGTGGATATGTGTTGCCAAAAATGGTCAGGGTATGATTGTCAAGACGGCCTTTGGTTTAGATTCTTTTCTTATAATTGTCATAACAGTCAAATATAATGAAAATTTATTTACCAACGGCTAGTTTTTGAAAATTTTGATTTTAAAAATTAAGACTTTTTTATTTTTCAAAACGTTATATTTTTTCAGTTAGATATTTTAAAAATCGATTGTTGAATTATTATAATTTTTGTTAACCATGACATATATATATATAAGAGGGATATTTAATTCAATGATCGGTTTTTAAAATCTACTTTGCTAGTGATCCAACAAAATTTATCGTACATAACTTTGCGTAAGATACACCCTTATAATTGACTCCCTACTCATACACAATATAAGCACTAGTCCTATGGTAATGTCCAAGGAAAAAAGGCTGTATAATTGCATTGAACACTTTGTATTTCTTTTAAAAAAAAAAAAAAAACAAAACAAAACAAAAGCAAAACAAAGGAAAACAAAACAAAAAAACTAACTTTGAGGATGAAACTAGGAATTTGCTCTAAAGGTGCAATTTTTTTTTTTCATTGGCAATTAGTTAATTATTCATCTTGCAAAAAATATTATAATTAGGACCCATTTGCATTAGATTTTTCTAAAATCACTTTTGGAGCTCAAAATTTTATTTGATTTAAGAGATGTAGTGATAATCACTTTTAAACAACTTGAGATGAGATATGATGTTAGCAAAATTTTCATACAATAAGTGATTGTGTTAAAAGTTAAGAAGCCTCAACTTTTGTCATAATCACTTTTAGTATCTAAATTTTAATACATGAAGACACAATTTGAACATAATTTTAAAGAATTGTGTGAAAAGATAGTGATTGATCAAAAGCCGTTTTAAAAAAAGTTAACATAGACGGATCCTTAGTCTTTTTGAGAAAGAAAAGATTATTAAGTTGAAAGTGGAGGAAAGATTTTGATAAATGAGCTAACAAATTTGTACTAGGAAATGGAGCAACACTTCGAGGTAAAAGATGTTTAGTATATATGTATACATAAATGCTATTATCAGGTCGACTTGACGCAAAGTTGCATCAGGTCATCTCCATATGACCAGTTTCAAAAGAGATTTTGAAAAACCGACTGTTGAATTAGATACTCATCTTCTATATGCTATGCCTGCAAAAAATCATAGCGATCCGATGGTTGGTTTTTGAAAAATTTACTGTAAAAAAAATGGTGATATTTTGAAGAACAAATAAGTTGCGTATTTGCAAAATGATATTTTTCAAAAACCAACCTTTCGATCACTATGATCTTTCGCAGGCATGACATAATTAGCTTATAATTATCTAATCCAACAGTCAATTTTACGAAATCTCATTTGAACCTTATAATATCGATCATCTCTATACATGTATATATAATTAGTTAACAAATTTCAATTATCAATCTACTTAAATTGAATTTTAGATAAAAAAAAATTAAATGGGCTGCAATAGTAAAAAATTTAGGAGCAAAATTAAAATTTGACAAGGGATGAATTTCCAATTATCGTAAATATGTTTACAAAAATAACATTTTTAAAATGTTGAGGTTGGCCATCCCCCCTCTCCGGGGTCTCCATGCATGTGGCTTCGCCCATGACTTTGACTGCTTTTTCTTACCATTTTTCAAAATCTCAGGTGCAGATTCGGACTCGCCTGTTATGTTTGCCCACGAATGATTTGTACAGGCAAGTTAGCGATAAGGTATAAAGCAAAAAAATTGGTATCAAGCAAAAATGGTGGATATGTGGTACCAAATTGGAAAGGTGGCGTGGATATGATTTTCCTAATTTTACTTAAATTCTTACCAGTACGTACTTGAAAACTAGCTAGCTGTTAGAAAGTGAGAGTCATTATTCAATTTATTCCATGCTTCCTGGAAAAACTAATGTACGTGAATGGGTGCTACTATCGTTAGAAAAGCTACTAGATGCTTGGTGTGAATTATTGTTGCGGAGGGAATTTTAGAAGGAAAATGGATTTTGGACAAGGAATCGAAATAGGGAATGCAAATCTTAATGCTATGGATATTATCGAATATATATATATGAATGTGAAAATTTTCATTAGGGAGAATCGTACCATCTTGGCAAGTTTTCGTGGAAGTTCTTGAACACAATATAATTGCTGGTCCAAGCAGAAAAGGTTGTATGATTCTTTACAAGACCAAATTTTTCTAAACGTAGACTTTTCAGGTGAATATTTTGAACTAAACCTCCCATTCAATCTCAGCCGTATGTTTGGATTCGCCTGTTATTCAGTTGTAGTAGATTTGGATTTGTCAGTTATGTGTAGGCACGAAGCAGAATAAAGCCCACATAAGAATTTTCCAAAGCAAAAGTTTCAAGGATATACATGCACATGTGCATGTGCAACCGAAAACAAATAAGAAAAAGGTACGTAGTGGATAAGACGTTACCCAAATATTTATATTAACAATAATTCTATATCATCCGACACTTTAATCTGAAATTAAAAATCACCCTAACATGTCGTGATTTGAGTGGTATATAAAAAAGAGGAAAACAGTTTGAAAAAAGATCCCACCATTCAAAACATGACAAATCAAATAACAAATATTTCCTTGGAAACTTTGGAAGATTGTGTAGAAGGATGCTAGATTGGTGTCGAATTAAATCTAAATGTATTAATATTTCTAGCTTGTGTTTAATATATGAGAAAATTATCCAAAAGTCCTATCTTGAGTTCTTTTTTATCCAAAAGTCTTATCATCTTTTCACTTTACCCCAAAGTCCAAATTTAAGTTTTTTTTTATCCAAAAGTCCAAGCGTATCAGTTTTCCAAGCACATTCAGAAAACTGATCTATATATCAGTTTTCTGTAAAATGATTAGTTTCTGCAAAATTAAAGAACAAACTGATGTATTTCTCATTAAAAAGAATTTTTGGATAAAATTAAAAGATGGCAGAATTTTTGGTAAACAAAACTTATAAATATAACCCCTTAATATATTGTCTTCCATCATAATAATAATAATAATAGTAGTAGTAGTAGTACTTGGCATTCAAATGGTAACAAAAAAAATTAAGTAAAATTAATTAGGAAAGCGCCACCTGTCTATTTTGGTACCACATATCCACCATTTTTGCTTGATACCATTTTTTTTATTTTTCATTTGTTTTTTGGGTGGGGTGCATGGCGTTCAACTTTTTGCTTGACACCTTATGGCTAATATGCCTGTACACACACAAATATATATATATATATATATATATATATATATAGAAAAATCATTTGTGGGCAAACATAACAGGCCAATCCAAATTTGCATCTGAGATTTTAAAAAGTGGTTAGATTTTGAAAAGTGGTAAAACAAAGCAGTCAAAGTTAGGTTTTTTTGTTTTGTTTTGTTTTGTTTTCCTTCGTTTTGCTTTTTTTATTTAAAAGAAATATATACAAAGTGTTCAATGCAATTATACAGCCTTTTCTGCTTGACATTAACATAGGACCAGTGCTTATGTTGTGTATGAGTGGGGAGTCAATTATAAGGGTGTATCTTACACAAAGTAATATAAGATGACTTTTGTTGGGTCACTGGCTAAGTAGATTTTGAAAATTGATCATTGAATTATATATCTCTCTTTTATATATATACACAGAAACAATCCATTAAGGACCGGTCCTTATCTTACGATAAGGTCCATTCACCATTTTCTCACTTAGGATAGGAATTTTGAAAAACCGACTGTTGGATTACATAATAATCTCATGTATGTCATGTCTGCCAAAAATTACGGTACTCCGATCATTGGTTTTCAAAATATAGTTCATTTTCATTGTAACAGTATTTACCGTTGGATGTTCTAACAATTGTTTAACCGTCTGTATTTTAAAAACTGACGGTTGGATCACTGTGATTTTTGGCAGACACGTTAAATAAGAAGATTATCCAATCCAACGATCAGTTTTTCAAAATACTTATTCTAATGATGAGTGGACCTTAAATTAAGATTAAGGACCGGTCCTTACTTCATCATTTCTGTATATATATATATATATAGATGTCATGGTTAACAAAAATCATTATAATCCAACAATCGGTTTTCAAAAAATCTGACTGAAAAAATACAACATTTTGAAAAACAGAATAATCATAATTTTTAAAGTCAAAATTTTCAAAAACTAGCTATTGGTGAATAGATTTTCATGATATTTGGTTGTCATGACAATTATAAGAAAAGAATCTAAACCAATGGCCGTCTTGGTAATTATACGGTTTTCTTTATTTTGGTAAACTAGGGAAACTATATCCGCTACCTCTTTTACTTGATACCATTTGTATTTTTTTCTTTTTTTAGCGAACCTTTTGCATTATTATACTTTTTGACTGTACAACTTGTATTTACATGGAAAATGCTTATGTTGGTCTCATTCCATTTGGTCTCCCATTTGGAAGACTCCAAATGAGCTTCCTTGAGCCAAGAGTCTATTTAGAATCTTTAAAGGTACTGTTTGGTGAAATTTTTTAAATAAACTTTTATGATAAGTCAATCATTGAAAAGTTCACCCAGAAGAAGATACTATATAGATAGCTTTTAGAAATCAAATGGACTTTTAAATGAACTTTTCAATTTTTTTTTTTTTTAATATGAGTTTGGAGCTCTATACCATGAAGTCCAATTTTATATCATAAGGTCCACAAGATTTTTAAATTTCTTTTATATTTGTTATGCTAAAAAGATCCTTTGATCTGTGGTGGTATAAGAAGTTGATGTGACCAAGAAGTCATTAGATTGTCTACCTCATGATTTCTAAGATGAGGCCACTATTTGAGCTCAGCTCGCTTGCCCACTAAGGTGTCACGGTCATGAGTCATGAACTCAGCAAGCCGAACAATGACATCGACCAACCTTCAATAACATTTGATAACGTTGGAATTTATACATACATATATATATATATATACCTCATAATTCTTTGAAATTTTTGAATTTGCCTCTCCTCAAAATTTCTTTTAACCATTTTATTGGTGTGATTTATTGTTGCGTAGGGAATTTTAGATTGAAAGTGGATTTTGGACAAGGAATAAAAATAGGGAATGCAAATCTTAATGTTATGGATATGATCGAATATATATATATATATAGTATGAGTCCTAATCTTATCAGCAATAACTCATTTTAACTAAAATCAACTAATAACACAAGTCTTTTGATTTTCATTCACTTAATGCATGATTCATCTCAAGATTCCAATCCAAAGGTTTAAGAGTCTTAGTTGATTTTAGTTATAATGAGATATCCTTCATAAGAACATATATATATATATATATATGAATGTGAAATTTTTCATTATGGAGTACCGTACCATCTTGACTGATTCTAGGATCATTGCTTCATTTCATACCAAATTAAAGTGCTCTTTAATTTGTGACAAGTTTTCATGGAAGTTCTTGAAACACAATATAATTGCTGGTCCGAGCAGAAAAGGTAGTGGATAAGACTTTACCCAAATATTTATATTAATTATGTGTTTTTTTTTTCACCAATCGATATATATTAATAGGATTAGTGGTTAGTTAATTAGTTGTTAGAGGGAATCAGGGAAGGGAAGGGGAGCGAAAAATGAGTTATTAATCCTCATTTATGAGAAATAAATATTTGGTACAAACTCTCCAACACTTCGGTACCACCCTTTGAAAATCGAACAGGCATTGGAAGGATGGACACCCTTTTTTTATAACAAAACAATGTATAAACATTAGAAAGATTAACACATCAAGCACTCGACACTACTCTTGCATCCTTTAACAAAATCTTGTAAACTCTAGGCCGGAGAAAAAGTGTTACTAAAATATGACACATATTAACTAACTAGTCAGTCGTCCTATATATTTAATTGTATATATATATACATATGAATGAAACTAATAATTTAAAATAATATGCAACAGTGGGATGTCCAGTAAAAAGTTTCCAATGTTCCATAAGTAGTTTATAGTACCATTTAACAGCTTCAATATTCACTTGAGCATCCAAATGTTCAATAGGAGGAGGAGATCGATGAAGAAATATTCCTGCAAATTTTGATGTTGCATGTACAACATGGTTAGAATTGTTATCACGTACTCTTCTTACTAATAGATGAAATAATATAATTAACAAAAAATAATACAATTTTTAGGATTCCAAATAATAGCTACCTAGCTTAATTACACTTAAACTAGCTTATTGACAAAAAAAAAAAAAAAAAGGGAATTTGGCTAAAGGTTTTCCTTTATAAGATTTTCATGCCAAAAATCATCTCAAAAGATCTTTCATGCTAAAAGTCCTTTTGGTATATATGAATTGGACAAAAATGTTATTCCTTTCCCAAACAACCTTCAATCCCAACCTGGAGTTCACTATCTCGGACACTTAAGGTCATTATGTCGAAACGTGAGTTTACGACGCCGGAACTCTGAGTTCCTACGTCGGAATCGCAGTTCACTACATCGAAAAAAAAAAAAAAAATTTAAAATACAAGAAAAAATTATCAATCTCTTTATTATTCCTCCATTTTCTCACCAACCAGATAAATAATTAATTTTCCTAATGAAAATCTATTTCTTTTTCCTACAGTTTTCAAACAATCAAACCAAAAATTAATCAAAAAAAAAAAAAAAAAAAACTTTTGTAGCAGCGATGGAAGTCTCGCCAGTGTAGTTTCTGAACACGTTGATTGCTTGGCTAAATACGCATCAAAGAGATTTTTGGCGCCGGAAAATCACCTTAAAAGGCCGGTGAATGTCACCAAAAAACAATGGTAGAGTCTCATGTTGAAGCAGTTAAGGTAGCCTCATCTCCCCATCTGGCATCAATCCTTTCAGAACCCCGGTGAAATGGCATGGAAAACATGGGAAACTAAGAACTTTATAGTAATGATAATTTTCAAATTTTTTACAATCTGGGTGGGGTAAAGCAGGCGGTTGGAGAGCCTTATCTATCAGGGCAGAATCTGCACTCCAACCAGAAATTAGAGCTTGTTTAATGGCAGTTAAATGGGTTGTGCAAAAAAGTTTTGCATAATTAAAAATTCTAATGCAGATAAGAGAAAGACGAAGAAGACGAGAGAGTTAGGGGCAGAGTTGTCAATTAAAAAATATAATAAAAAAAAGTAGGACTTTTTGCAATAAAAAACTTTTAAATAGGACTTTTGGCATGGAGAATAAAATAGGAGGACATTAACCATAATAGTCCTTTAAAATAAGACTTGTGGCCAAATAACCCTAAAAAGAACAAAAATGCTATAAAACCAGAAACTTTAACCTGAAATTAAACACCACCATGATGTGTCATCCTTTAACTGGTTAAAGTGGTTTAGTCCTTCTTTCTAATAGATTCTATATTTTTCACACACCACTCAAAGAATGACACATCATGGTGGTGTTTAATTTTGGGTTAAAGTTTCTGGTTGTATAGAATTTTTGTTAAAAAGAATTATAAAAATAAAAAAAAAATTCCTCAAGTGAGTCTACAATTGAAAATAGATTGAAGTTTCACTTTGGAGCACACAAAGATGGCTAATATACGTCATAGTTTACAACATACTATTACATGCAAATTTTACGTATCCCGACTCTCCCCCGAAAGATAACATGCATCTTTGGAGTATCTTCCTTACTTTTAGAGAATTTTTCTTATGGCATGAAGATCGGAATCTTGTAGTCAACATCTTATCCAGTATTCTTTTTCTTTTAATATTGGAATGTCAAGTGCTCTCTCTGGTGGAATATGTAGTATTCCGTAATTTTTATTTTTATTTTAATGGTTGAAAATTCTTCAAATTCTTAGTAATACATGTTCGTGTATGTATTTATATTCTCTAACTATCGAATGGTTTGCTCCCACAGCGGAATTTCCTGCAAGGATATCATAGAGAGTGGAAAAGAGGAAGAGAAGAAGATAATGACAAACAGTAGGGAAGATTTCCGGAGCTCAGGACCTCACCACCTCACTAAGGTGGACTGGTAAGATGTACCACCCCAACCCCGCCACCCACCTCTCTTTTTCTTATCTTTATTTAAATCAAAGGAAAAGATTGATAATGTTAACAGAAAAAAATGATAAGTTTTTGTTTTTGTTTTTTTTGTTTTTTTGTTTTTGTTTTTGTTTTTGAACATGTAAAAATTATCTATATCTATATTTTATTAATTTATAAAAGTGTGAATGTAAGAAAATCATTTGATTGACCAAAATATCCCTATATAAGTGTAAAAGTACATAAATAGACATTCTTTAAAATTCCATCAACAAATAGGTTTTATAAAAAAAATAAATAAATTTAAATTATTTACGAATATTAATTTATGTTTAAGTCTAAGTCAAATTTTCAAACATAATCTCACTGAATTTCATTAATAAAATTTTGTCAATAAGAAATTCTACTGCATAAAGAAAAAATTCCTAATTTCAAGTTCTAATTCATTTGTAGATAAATTAAACTGACTTTTCAAACAATTAATTACTAAAACATATATGAAAATTTGAATTGATAGAATATTTTTCATTAATGTAAATTAATGAAGTAACCAACAAAAAAAAAAAATTATATAGAAAGTTTATGAAGCTCTAAAATTCTTTTTTCTTTTTATTGCATATATATGAGGGTGTGTTCATGTATGGTAGAAAATAACTTGTCTAATAATGTCATGACTCATGACATATGGTAACTTATGTTAGAATTTGACATTCCTTATCTCTATTATTTTTGTCTTTAGTTTAGTTTATTATTATTATTATTTTTTAATTTATTCTATCTATGCAGTGTTTTCATGGGACGAAAAAATATACTCTTATTCAGAAGATATAAAATTAAAAACTTCGTAGCTTCGTTTTCCAATTAATTTTCTTGTAAAATTTTGCATACACCTATTTTTTTAACCCCCTCTTAATTTATTTGAGGCATTTTTGTCTCACCTCAAATTAATTTTCAGCGTAAATAATAAAATGGGTAATTATATATCCATAAGTTCTTGAGACA
>JAESVK010000450.1:11989-28402 GCA_017140935.1 Hamamelis virginiana | reverse complement strand
CACGGTGAGTCATTTTTATTATTGTAATTCATATTACAAGAATACAATATCTTCTTGTCTCAATACATTCAGAAATATTCACATTCTTCCATATTCTTATATCTGTCAACAAATTTTATCATCAGCCAAATATCACATAAATAAATCATCATATCTGTAATTCATTTATATATATTACAGAATATATCCATCACTTTTTCACAATAAATAATTTTACAGTACATGCATGCTTTATGCATATGACAGATATACGATGCAATGCTCATGCAGTCATACCTGTCATTTTCTCTGTTCTGCTTTTCCTGCAAAACATCAACCATTCACACTGATGGTAACCTTATTTTAGGATTCACCATTTCACCATTTCATCATAACAGATGGCTACCTCATTTTTAAGGTACTCAACCATCTTACCACAACAGCATCCCCGCCTTTTTAGGATTCACTCATTGATAAGAGGATTTACGTACTGTTTTTAGCAAGGGTGATATATTAGTGCACTAACTGTTTCCAGGATCTTTTGTCCATCGGTGGTATCTCAACTCCTCATTTCCACAGTTACATAAATAATCACAAATGCATATGATTTTCTATGCAATATATTTCACATGTAACTGTGTCTCTTGCCGGATGCAATTATTACATGCAATACATATGGCATACATCTCAT
Organism: Hamamelis virginiana; assembly: GCA_017140935.1. Lineage (NCBI taxonomy): Eukaryota > Viridiplantae > Streptophyta > Magnoliopsida > Saxifragales > Hamamelidaceae > Hamamelis > Hamamelis virginiana. The sequence goes on along the minus strand of JAESVK010000450.1, from coordinate 27,732 downwards.
ATCAACAATTCATGTATGTCAATTCGTGCATACATTTCATAGTATATCAACTCAACATATATATCATATCAACAGTTATATCAGTGATATACAAATAAATCATTCTGCTCACTCAACTTGAGCCACCACATGTAACTGTGCAACTGTAACACCCCGTACTTCTTACTGTAACACCCCGTACTTCTTCAAGTAACAATATTGTCCGCTTTGCCTGCACGCGTAACATGCGCGCCCATATACGCATATTCACATGACAAGTGTACGGTTTTATTTTCTCAAAACACATTGTTACTATGAGATGTATGGAATTTACTGTTAAGCCCAGTCATTTTCTCATAACATCATCACCACATGCCATATGCCAATTTTATGTGCAATAATTATGGCAAATATCACAAGTATGTATTTTATACATAACAATTAACATGCTTCGTCATTTTATTTATAATAATAATATCATGTTATAAACTTTACAAATATCACATGCATATATTAACAGTTTATATATATGCCAATATAATTTCCATAACTTGTATTTCCAAGATCTTTCACTAATCATCGTGATTTTATAAAAATCAATTATTCATGATTTTTAACTATTTTCCAAAGACTCACAATTTGGAAGATAGTTAATTTTCTATCCACATATATTTTCTATACAATAATCAATTCTAGGACACTTGTTTGATTTTTGTAGAATTTATCAAATTTTGTTAGATTGAAAAAAATCATACTAGAATAGTCAAAATACAATGAGGTCACATGGTAAGCCTTATGGTGCGCCTTCACTATGCTCCATAATTTTCTAGGCTCTTTCATGCCTCCCAAACAGCAACTTTTGTACCCATTAATATCAACTTAATTTAATAGGATTTTTAAAAATAATTCCAAGTCAAAATGATATTCACAAGCACTAATTTGCAATTGAGGGTGTATGATTTACTATGCACCTTCATAGCACAGAATCATACATGCACACTCACGTACATGATACATCAATATTTTCTATCTTTTTGTCCAACTTTGCACACTTATATCTCCTTCGTTACTCATCCGATTTGGATAATTCAAGATGTTATAGAATCTGTGTGATACAAGCTTTCAAAATATCATGGTGGTGTATAACACCTCCCATCCGAACATATTTAAAAATGATGTCAAAGTAGGCTCGTTAATAAAATTTCAGATTTTTCGGCAACTTCGGTTCTCAATTTCTCTCACAATTCACATCCAATTGAAGTGATTCAAAGTTCTAAATTCATATAAAATCAATCTATACCATATATGTAAAAATTATAATTTTTCGATAAACTATGAAAATACACCTTGTGTCTACTATTAAAGGTTCAAGGAAGCTTTCTCTCTCTAGAAATTCTCATTCACCCATAGATCTTTTTCCATGATTCTTGTCTCTAAAAATCCATAAATTCAAGCTTTGTAATATACTCAAATTTCAGAATTTTCGGACATATACACAATATACTACAAATTTTCAAAGTTTCAGTATTTCTAAACTTCAGAAAATTATAGAAATTAATCTACACATCGGAAAATTCCCAAATTTGGTACACATGATCCTGAGTTGATATATTTGATAGGAAAAATAGTCCCAAAGTTTCAGCTTTTCATTTTCATATAAAATAAAAATCGAAGATTTGAAATCCCCATACATATATATATATATATATATATCATATATATGTAAGTCATTATTTCATCATTAAATCATACCATATTCAATCCAAAAATTGAAATATAATCAAAATAGAAATACTATCTCACCTCACTAAGCTCGGAATTATGCAATTAAATTACCGAGTATTCTGCGTTTGTGCAGCTCCATCTTCCCCTTAGCTTCTCATTTTTCTCTCCTTCTCTTTCTTTTCCTTTTCTTCTCTCTTATTTTTCCTTCTCCTCTTCTCCGACTCTCCTCCCTTTCTTCTCTACTACTTTTGCATCCCCCCCTCTTCTCAATTATACATTCATATCTATATTGTCCTTACATTCAATCATACATATATATAATAATATATCATTACATATATTATTAATTGCTGGACCCTAGTGGACATCCACCACTTGAAATTATTTATGCCGACAATCCTCCAATAATTTCATAACACTCTCCCTTATCTCTTTCTGCCAGCACTTCTCTTTTCTTATTTTTCTCACCCTCTCTCTTATCACGTCTCTCTCTCCCTTTCACTCTTGTCCTCCCCACTCCATTACACTATATATATATAATAATAATTGAATTCCACCACTTGCCGACACAATAATATATTTCAATTATAATGCATTACTCCACCACTTGTCGACACAATAATGCATTTCAATTATAATGCATTCATAATACTCTCATGCACCCTTCTCAAAAAGTGGCTACATGGCACACTATGGCCAATGACAAAATGCCATGTGTGCAATAAATAAAATAAAATAATAATAATTAAGAAAATTTACTATTGAAAATTTCGGGGTCTCAGACTATGTTATGCAAAACTCAATCCTAAGCACAATGGTGTATTCAAACTAACCTTTTGCTTTCTTTCTCCTTGCTCTTGGCCTTCTTCTCCAAGCTCCAATGGCCTCCAATTTTGTAGCTAGGGTTCTAGGGGGCTGGTTCAAGTGCTAAAGTCTCTCTCACCAAAGTTCATCCTCCTCCAACCGATTTATAGGTGGTGTATATATAGGAGAGGCTTCAATTTGATCAATGACTCTCATTAAAACCCTAAGGAGTGATCCAAGGGTCTTAAATGAGTCTTCCAAAGCCTCAAAGGTCGTGCACAACCCCCCAAGCTGTTCCAGATAAAGTTTGGAAGAGTCCCAAGGGCTTAAAACACCCAAAAGCTGAAAAATTGGCTGAATAGGAGACTAGGCTCGGGTGACTATCCACCCTAGGACGGTTGGTCAGTCGAGCTTCAACCCAATTTTGCCTAATTTGGTCCATCTAGACCCGGTTTCGGCTCTTCTGCTTTCCGGGCCCGTTTTAAGTCCAAATTCGACGATTCAAGAACCAAAACGATCGTGATTCGATTCTCCATGTTTTGAGAAGTGTTTGAAGTGAAAATGCATTGACCTCAAGCAAATTTTTTTAGGAGAAAGTCGACCGATTCGCTGTTTTGGGTCTGTCAAGCCCAATTAGGGTTTTGAAATCTACTAATTGATTGCTCTCAAGATCGCTTCCACTTCTCAAAACAAGTTTTAGGAAACATTTAAGAAAGTGTTTTCGTACTTTTGAAGGCTTTGTTTTGATAAAAAGATCGAATTCTGGTCATCCTTGGTTCAAACCCTAATATGAGCTTAAACGGGCCTTAAGAGCCAAACATGAGCCCAAAGGCTCAATAGACCTTGCCACTGATCAACTTAGCTACCAAACGCACTCTAAATATCCATGCCAAAGCCTCGAGACCATTCGGGACAAAATCGACAGTCATTCAGAGCTTTTGTGATCCAAAGGACAACGCTGCCTTTCAAGTCACAAAAGACCTTATTTCCTATCAAGCCTGGCTCGGAATGCCATGAAATTTAGCAGGGACATTCCTAGACTCTCTAAAACTAAATGCAAAAAGAACCGACCCAATCCGACCTAAAAACCTACATGCGATAATGACCTCTAACTAACTACACAAAAAGGGACTGAACAACTTAGGGCTTCACAACCCTATTTCACTTCAAATCATAGGCACCCATTTATGACTTTACTCATGGTAAAAAATGGATGTCTACAGCAATCATCTCAAATTCTCCCAAAAATCCCAAAGGTATCAAACTGTACAAAAATTAGATTTGATCCAAGAAACCACCACTATAGAGTCGCACTCAATGTCAATACAATCAAGACCCAGTTTACAAATCTGAAGACCCTCCACCACAGCTCTGAGTTCGACTTCATTGTTAGAACAAGTACCAAAAAATTTAGAGAAAGCAAAAATAAGTTTTCCATCACCGTCCCTTAGAATTCCCCCACCACCAGCAGGACTCGAATTCCCCAAACTACTATCGTCCAAATTGAGTTTAAACCTACCCTAAGAAGGCCTAATCTATTTCACCACCTGCAACTTTTGAGGCCTAGGATCATTAACCGGAATCTCCAACCGGTTCAGAAGAAGCCTATCATCTTTTGATAATTTAGAACCTATATTAACAGAGCCAGCAATAGATTTAATCCAATAAAGAATAGAGACCATAACCTGGTTGAAGTTTTCCGCTTTCCCTTCCATCATTGCTAAGCATCGACGCCTCCAAAGTCTCCATGTAACAACCACCGGCACAATCCTCATCACAATCCCTGCTTGGGAATTTCTGGATGCTCGATTTATAAAAGCTTGAAACCTTGCTTTCCAGCTCCACAAAAGAAGAAACAGAAGACCCATTCCAACATACATCCTTCTCCATATTTCAACAGCAAATTCCCTATTGCATAAAACATGGTCTAAGTCTTCATCATGCCCCTCCAAACAGCAATTACAATAAGATACCAGGGGGATACCACATTTTCTAACCTGTTCATCAACTGGTAAGCACTGAAAAAAGGCCCTCCAAATACAAAGAGACATTTTCTTGGGTATCCAGCAATTCCATATCCATCTAGCCTAGTAAAAAATTTGCATCTTCATTCGAGTCGCCTCCCAAACTGATTTAGTTGAAAAAGTTCCTTTAATCTCAGGCATCCAAATCAGAACATCAGACGAACTCTAAAATCTGTCCATCGAATTCTGAACTTCCATTGCCAATTCATCCCCCAACAAAACCTTCAACCTGTCCACATCCCACTCCTCGTTGATAACAATGTCCTTTATTTTGAGGTCAAGGTCCTGCAAATCTTCCACAAAATCACATAAGGGTCCACGGGACAGAACCTGTCTAACCAGAAAGATACATTTCCTTCTCTGATTTTCCATTGAGAATTTTGCACAAAGAAATGAATTTGCTCAACCATCTTTTCCAAAAACTGGAACTTACAACCGACAAAACATGGTTATATAAACCATCCTTCTTCAAATACTTAGCACGAAACAATAATGCTCACAGCGAATTCTAAGTAGCCAATTGCCATACAAATTTAAAAAACAAAGCATTCTGAAACTCAGCAATATCTCTAACACCCATCCCTCCCTCTTCAATCGGTGCACAAAGTTATCTCCAAGATCTTCATCTCCTTTTTCCGACACCATCAACATCACCCCAGAAAAAAGATGCAAATAAACTATTTAATTTTCGAATCAACGCTTTTGGGATATGTAAAACTGAGATCAAGTGTAGCGACATACTAGCAAGCATATGCCTCAAAAGAATAAGCCTTCCACCCTTCGAGAGGAGTTTGGATTTCCACCAAGCCAGCTTCTTTCCAATTTTCTCCACCAACGGATCAAAATAAGAGATTCTTAGACACCCATCGACCACTGGAACACCAAGGTAAAAAAATGGAAATTTCCCTTCCAAAAATCCGGTCTCCCTAAGGATTTCTCTAACACGACTAGGCAAGATGAATTTAGAAAAATAAATGACAGATTTTTCTAAACTCATACTTTGACCCAACCATTTCTCATATTGCCTAAGAGTCCCCAGAAGCTCACGGATAGACCCTTTCGAGCAATTAGAGAAAATCACCACATCATCAATGTAGAGTAAGTGGGATACCACAGGGGCACCCACCGGTAAAGAGAACAGCCCAATCTTTCCAATCTCCACCTTATCCTTAATAAGTCTCGAAAGAACTTCTTCCATAATGATAAATAAGTACGGCGATAACTGGGAACCACGGAGAACCAATACAATTGAAATCCAAGAGCAAAACCTCTCAGGAAATCCAAAAGCCTTTAACACTCCCATCACGAAATTTCAGTCAACTCGATCGTAAGCTTTGCTCATGTCTATTTTAATCAACACATTGCCACCTCTAGATTTTTTATGAATCTGCTTCACCATTTCTTGGGTCAGGGATATGTTCTGAAAAATACTCATTCCTTTAACGAAAGCACATTGTTCCTGCGATATAATTTTCTCAATAACCAAAGAAATCTTATTCACCAACAGCTTTGCCAAAACTTTTTACAAAATTGAGCACAAACTAATAGGTCTGAACTTGTCGAAAGAAGCTGGATCATCTACTTTCGGAATCAAAACAATGTAGCACGAAGTAAAAAAATCGAGGAAGATCTTTTCCATGGAAAAAATCGAGAACAGCATTCATAACATCCAATTTCACAATATTCCAGCAAAATATAAAAAATAGAGAACCAGAACCATCTGGACCCGTACTACTATTAATGTCAATCGACTTGAAGGCCTCATAAACTTCTTATTCCTTCGGAAGGGATACCACTAACTGTTGCTCGCCAACAGACAACGATGGTTGAATGAAATCGCCCAGATCCGGTTGTTCACTTGTAAACTGCTGTGTCAAAAATGATTCGAAATAATTCACTGCCCCTTCATGCACCAACTCCGGCGTATCCAGAAAAGTACCACCATCAAGCCTCATCTTCTCCACACAGGCTTTTCTTCGTCACTGAGCCACAATAGCATGAAAGAACTTGGAATTTTGATCTCCCTCACACTTCCACTTATTTTTCACATGTTGCATTAATCTCATATCCTCTCTCTTTAGCCAACAATCCAATTCTGATTGTTTAGAAATCAAATCAGCACTATTAACTTCTAAAAAATTATTTTGTAAGGATTCTTCAAGAATTTCAACTTATTCCTCCAGATTTCGAATGTGCGCATCCACTCTGGCAAACACCTCTTTGTTCCAATTCCGAAGCCCCACTCTCATTCTTTTAAGTTTACCAACCAAAACATTCAAGCCCCCCTCCACCGACATACTTTCGTTCCAACTCCTTTCAACAAAATTCAAAAAACCACCATGATCAGTCCACATATTTTGGAATCTAAAAGGGCAGGGACCATACCTGGAGATGGCCGGAACAAACTGAAGAAGCATCCGAGAGTGATCCGATGATTGCCTTTTCAAATAACTGGTAGACGCATCCCCACATTTTAAAACAAAATCATTGTTAACTAGGATTCTATCAAGCTTTGCCCAGCTTCTAGCCAAACCTTGCTGTCCATTGCACCACGACATCTACTTACCATCCATTTTCCAATCAACCAAGCAAACACCTCTCGGGTTCCCTCCAACCACTTCTGCGTTGGATCTAATGGCATTAAAGTCTCCTATCACCACCCAAGGCATACCAACACACGAAACATTACAGAGATACTCCCACAGCTCCCTACGTTCAAACTGAGAGCATCTAGCGTAGACAAATGTCAAAAGCGAAACTCCACTTGAATCCGAAGCTAAAACCGTAATACTCTGATTATTGGCATAAATCAGCTCAAGATCCACACATTCTTTCCAACATAACCAGATTTTCCCCCCAAGATTAACATTATCAAAAACACAAGGAAGATCAATACTACATGCCCACCTTTTATGCTTGTCCACATTCTGAAAAGGCTCAGAAATAGTACAAATCGAAACATCGAATTTCCTCACCAACTGCTTAACTCTTCTTTTGGACGTCCCTAACCCGCGAACATTCCACATTATAATATTATCAATCATAAATTTAATTTTTTTAGCTTGGGCTTTCACCCTACAGGACCTTCGAACAGCCTCATCATTTGGTACTTGAGTTTTTGGAATAACAATTCTCGACCCTAGATCAGAGCCATAGTCTTTGGAAGCAACAATATCAACACCTTCCTCGCTTTCAGACAGAACATCAAATCTGTTCCTACAAAGGATTAGGCCCTCCTCATATACATAAACCTCCTCCTCGTCTCCACCAGACGACTTTTCCCCAATAGTTTCAACATATCCCTTTGGCTCCTCATCACTAACGTTTTTAGGCTCCACTCTAGTTTCCCCTTCCTCCGCCATAGGTTCTAAAATTCCCATCCCTGAATCCCTCGAGCATTCACCTCCAGGATTCTGATCAATAGCCGATAAGACATTATCCGCTATTAATATCTGTTTTCCATTACCACTATCTCCCGCATGCACCTTTTCAGCATTCGCCAAGCCAGAAACCACATTCAACCCCTCCTCAACATCCAACCCGTGACCCTCCTTCTTTTTTCCAACCTCCTTCAACATTTTATCATTTTTAGATTCTTTCACAGGACCCCTCTGTTTATTCACCTTCTGACCTTGAACACCTATACGACACACCACATCCATATGCCCCTGTCTACAACATTTCTTACAGTAAAAACCAGGTTTCTCATACACAGTTTCTTGCCAAATCAAATGTTGCCCCACCACAATAAGAAATCCCTTCACCAAATTCGCAAACAAATCAGTTTCCACACAAATCATAGCCCCCGTTGCACACGTCTTATATAACGTACCATTATCAGTGCCCAGATATCTACCAAACCTTGAGGCAAAGCTCTGCAAACAATCTTCTCAATAGAGATGTAGGGCCTCGGAAGAAAAATCTATTGAGGAGCAAAAGATGGCTCCTTGGATAAATCGAAGTTCATCGTCCAGTTAAATAACCGAAAAGAACACCTTGCTACCACCCGACCCTCCCTTGCCCAAGCATGTAAATAATCTCTCTCATTAGCCAAATGCAATAAAACGTGGTGATCATCCATGTAGCTAATCATTGGTACCTCAACAAAGCCCCACGTTTTGATAATTTGTAGTCTCAGAACATCAATTGACAGTCGCATTGAAATAAATTTCAAAACCAGCGCGAACTTCAAATCGTCGGCCACTCTTTCCATTTCAGCGTCCAAAAATACAAACCCCAACTCCCCCCGAATTATCACCGATTTACGAATGGAGATCCGGAACTTGGACTGTGGCTAGGACCGGCCCTTCATGTTTGCCACCTCAAAAAATTGTTTAAGGCCCCCAAATTTGAGGGGCCCCAAAATTTTGTAGCCCACTTCCTATAAGGCTATAATCCATTGGCCATTCTAATTAAAAAAAAAAATCTCCCCTTATATTTTGTAGTCCAGTTGCCCTCCAAAATTGAGAGGCCCAAAAAATTTGTAGCTGTCCATAACCCATTGTTGCCTCTTTGGATCAATAAATTCTTATTTATCCAAAAAATAAAACTAAGGTATGCAATTTTTTTTTTATATGTCAAAATATAGAAGGGCCTCATTCTTGGAACTTGCTTGAGGCCCCCCAAAACCCAGGGTCGGCCCTGACTGTGGCAGAGGGCGTTTCAAAGCCTCCGTGAAAGACTTTTTCTCCGCCCCCAAACCACCATCATCCTTATGATTCTCGCTCTCATTCCGAGCAGCAAGCCCCCAGATGAGGCCATCCCACCGACAACCAGGTCACCAGAGGGAACCACAACACGAAACGGCGGAAAAATAGAGACAAACGAACTCAGGGAAAACCAATTGACCCTCTAGCATTAGCTTGCTGCAAGTCAATGTCCTAATCTCAATAATGCCCAATAAATAGAAACAGCAATTGAGTGTACAATAAAGCAGAATCCCAGATCCAATAACTCGGGTGTGGTCACGTAGATTTTCTGCACGTCTTCAAAGGTTCGCAGTAGGGTAGACCTTTACCACATTCCGGGGATGATTGGGGTTAGGGTTTGAGAGAGGGTTTGGGATGAAGGTTAAGAGAAGTAGTGTCGACGGTCGGGAATGAGAGGGTTTTGGGTTTGAGAAGGTCGGGGGCTATGCAAATAAGGGGAATAGAGAGAGAGAGAGAAAATGGGGAGAAGATGGCAGTGGAGATGCCTAGACGCCGACGGTCATGGCTGATCGGAGATGGAGATCCAATAAAACCCTAGCTTCTCTCGACACTGCCTCAACATTGCTCGTAGATAAAGAATGGTCGAAATCCTCGCCAAAGAGGATTGTCGGACGGTGAGCAGTCGCGGGATGACGGAGATGGAGGATGATCGGAATCCTCACCGGAAATGGAGGACTGTCGGATGGTGAGCCAACGGCGGATTGGGGAAGGAAGAGAGGCTAACGGTGGCACGGGTTTTTCTAAAACTCACACACATAGGAGGCATAGTTGGGAGAGGTTAATTAACTTGACTACTTATTTGGCAATGTCTTGTAAGAAGTGGCTTTGACCTACTTGGTAAAATAATCAATGGCCATTAAGATCTGGCCGATGATGTCGATACCCCATGTTGCAAATGACTATGGTGATGACATGGTTGTAAGTGGCATTGTTGGTTGATGTCTACTATTTGCAAATACCTAACATTTGTGACATTTTTTGACATGTAGATGACAATCTTTTTTCCATAGTTGACTAGTAGTAACCTAATCTCATGATCTTATTAGCTAACATGTACCCATTCATATGTGGAGCCTCATCAGCCCCTTAATGTATTTCTTGAATATTAGGATCAACTTACTTTTCTATTATTACACATAGGAGATGGACACTATCATATGATTTGGGATATAACTTTCCAGAACTCAAGATATAATGACTAGGCAATTTTTTTAAAGTTCTGCGATCAATGTACGAAGCATCTGTAGGGTATAGTCCCTTTTCCAAATATTGTTGAATGTCATAAAACCATGGGTTCCCATCAGTTGGCTCTTCTGTTCTCACTATACAGCAATAAATCAGATTTTCTCGAGACTCAATAATTAGGGGCTTGGCACTTCCTTTTTCTGGAATTACCACCATGGAAGCTAGAGTGGCTAAGGCATCTGCGAACTTATTTTTTACTCGGAATAAGTAAAACAAATCAATTTGATGGAATTCTTTCGCCAAGGTCTCTAGATAAGCATGGTATGGTAGAAACTTTTTATCTCGAGTCTTCCATTCTTCCCTTATCTGACAAATGATCAATGCAGAATCTCTAAAGACTTCTAGCTCTTTTACCCCCAACTCAAGGGCAGATTCCAAAGCTAAGATACAAGCTTCATACTCAGCTATGTTGTTGGTTGTATCAAAACTTAGTATGACTGATATTAGTATTAAAGCATCATCCGGTGTAACTAAGAGGACATTTATGCACATCCTACTTTGTTCATAGCCCCATCAAAGTAAACTTTCCAAGACTTTTTCTCAAGTTCAAGTATCTTTTCGTCAAGAAATTGGTGATTAGCACTATCGGTTGATGATATTGGGCATTCTGCTAGGTGATATGCTATAGCACGTCCTTTGATAGATTTCTAAACCATGTACCGGATATCGAATTCTGAGAGTAGTAGTAACCATCGAGCCATTATGTATAACAAAGCATGTTTTTTAAGCAAGTACTTCAAATGGTCCATTCGACTGATGAGTTGCACTTGGAAAGATAACATATATGTAATGATAGAGCTTTTGGGTGGCCCACACCAATGCCACACATGCCTTTTCAAGTGCATTGTAGTACGTTGGCCTCATAGTCGGTCATCTTCTTGCTCAAATAGTAAACTGCATTCTCGATCCTTTCTTGACTCTTATAGGTATTGAGTTAACATATATAGCTCCCATTGCAGTTTCAGTGATTGTTAAATATATAGGGTAATAACAGTTCACCTTGCCATGGTTGAATTAATATTAGTGGATTGCCCATTGAATTGACGTACTTTTTTGCTCAGGACTTCATTTTCCACAAAATTCTAAAAGGGGACCTTACGCCAATTTCACCTTGTTTTTATAGATGAGATATATAAGATATATATGATCATTGTGATACACCATATTGTCCTACTCTATCTAATAAAATAAATATTATGAAGAACATTGTATATATAGCAATACTATATGTCCAAAAAATTCTCGCAAAAAGTATCCCAATTAAATGAATCCAAACCCTTAATTTATTATCCAGAAGAGTAGATTTAAAAGTTAATTCAAATTTGAATCCAAGTTCAATTAGATTCATTTTTCTCCAAGACATAAATTAAAGTGCCTAGAAACTTGTGCTTGGTTTGGGGGAAGAAAGAGATAGAGAGAAGAGCAAAAAAAAGAATCCACCACCATTGGAGCACTTGGATTCAAATGACTACGCATTTCACTGTAGCAAATTCAAAAAATGGATTTAAATATTTTAAAAAAAAAAATCCATTAGAGTTGCTCTTATTAGTACGTAAAATTCAATTTTTGCATAATAAGATAAGAATGGAGAAAGCCTCATTTATATTTAAGATTAGGAGGAAGGGAGAATGTTAAACAAGAAATAGAAGGAAGGGATTTGCTAATTTTTAAAAAGAAAGAATTATTTTATCTCTTTTAAGTTTGACCTGTTTTTACTTTAATCGGCACCAATAGTTACAAAAGAAAAAAGGAAAACTATACTTAATTTTTACTCATTTCATTTACATGTGGATAGGTTATTTGTCATTGATTTCAATTCACTTCCTCAAATTGAAAGGGATGTAATGTCGCTACTAGAAATTACAGGGATCACTTTGAAGGGATAAAACGTAACTTTTTTCTTTTAAAAATGTTGAGCAGTGATGGTATAATTCTCCCTTTTAAAAAAATTAGCAGAATTGAATGATTTTTACCATTTGATTCATATAATTCAACAATAACCAAATTATTTAAACCGCAATGAGGCATTTGACAATAACTTGGGAAGAAAAATGGTTCTAATCAAAAAAAGAGAAGAAAAAAAAAAACCACCTCCCAATACCCCCAAAAAAAAAAAAAAAAGGAAGAAAAAAAAAAGAGAAAAAGACATTCACTGCTTCGATCACCATCGTTCAATCCAACTCAGCAAATCATACACCAATAGGCAAATGGACCCCGGTCCAGTATGTCCAGCTAGAGCAATCTTCACTTTCTTTTGTCACAAAGAAAATGCTGCAATCAAAGCAACTCCAATAGACACCAGGACTCCATGCCAGCTGGTGAGACTAATAACTGCACCAGAAGTAGTTTTAGTATCATCAGCATGATCATCAGAGCTAGGACCAAAAGCCACCGGAGTCTCCTTCTTCGGTTTAGCCGCTGCCGGTGAAAGTGCCGGTGCCGATGCCGGAGGTTTAGGTCCAAAAATATTCAAAGGAAGCAGCACCTTGTCCACCTCATAAATAGCAAGCTTATTATCAGAATATACAGTCTCAGCCACAGTAGAATTAACAACACCAGTGGACACATTCACTTGGTTACCAGAAGTGGTAACATTAAGTGGAAACTGAAATTTGCTAGTATCACCAGCTTCTGTCCTCAATGGATTACTCACTGTTTGGAACTGGGAAGTAGGAAGAAAAGAAGGAATGACATGAAAAAGCATCAATTGAACTTGCTGTTGATCGTTGAGGGAATTGAGAGTGCCGGATTGGAGATTCGAAAATGCATTATCGGTCGGTACAAACATAGTAAGACCCTGGTTTGTTTTATTTAGCCATGTATTGACCCGTTTACCTACTTCGGTGCTCTTTAATAGGCGGAGTAAGATCTTGAACTTTCCGGCCTTGTCGAGGATTTTGGTGACGTCGGTTGGGCCAGGTAGCGGTGCCACCACCTGTGTTGGTGCTGGTGGTGGAGCTAACTTTGGGGTGGCTGGTGGTGGAGCTGAGGCTGGGGTGGCTGCTGCTGGGGCTTTCGGCTTAGGCAAGGTTGGAGCAGTTGCTGCTGGTGCCTGTGCTGGTGACTGAGCTAAGGTTATGGTGCTATGGAAGAGTCCCACGACAAGTGTGACGGAGAAGAGAAGCTGCTTCATCATCTTTAATTCCTGTTTTTTTCTAGTATGGTTACCGGTCTCTTGTATTTGGAAAGGGTAGAAAAGTAATGGTTGCACAAGTGTTTGATGATGGAGTTTGGGAGCTGAGAGGGTATTTATTGAGGTGGGAAGATCATGTGGTTACTAGTTAGGTTAGCGGGTGCAAAAAAACTTCGGCATCTTACCATTCTTAGAGAGGTGAAGAAATCAATGGATGGAGAGAGAGAGAGAGAGAGACAGAGAGATTACAGCTTATAGTTTGCTTGGGATTACAGGAAATTAAAACAGAGAGAGAGACAGAGACAGAGACAGAGACAGAGACAGAGACAGAGAGAGGATAAAGGTTTGTATCATGGGTTTGGTTTCAATCAGTTTGTAAAGTTCATCCTAAAATTTGTGGGACTGGATATAGTATGAATGTGACTCTGGAACATTCTTTGCTTAATTTATTCTTTCCAATTTAAAATTTTTCAAATTAAATGGTTAAACTTAATTAAGATAGATGAGATGGGGTTTGCATATATGTAGGTAGTATATATCAAACAGGTAGGATAGCTTCATCACTCACAGATCCTTCTGTGATGCTTTAGCTGAAAATTAAAAAGTGCAGTGTTCACTTCAGTTTCATCAATCAATCCAAATGATTACATCAATAGGACAATTAACCATCCACAGTGATACATGTATCACTCTTTAAATTAATTACTTGGTTTGGAGCCCTCAGGCCATCTTAATGCAGATTGGCAGAAACCAAGACTTATACCACAATACTGTGGCTCGATATATCATATATGCCAATAAATTATCATCTTAATTATCGAAATGGTGCATGGCAGATAATTCTAGTGCTTAATAAATTACTTAGCATGGATCTCGATCGATCTATCAGTTGGCTTGCCAGAATTAATCTGTTAGAAGAGACTTAGAAGAGACTTAATCGAAAAGGGAATTAATTGGTGCAATGATGGGGCGGGTGTTGGGTTCATGCATATACGTTATAATTTTCAACTTTGCTGATGTTGATGAAGCAGAGTGACACATACGAATATGACATTTTTGTTGCCATAATTCTGTCCCCGTTGTTGATCTAAATAAAAATGCATGGTAATCATCTGTGGGTCAGACCCTGCAGTGTGACTTGCACTTAATTATCTTGTGCTTTTATCCAAGGCTAATCTGATGATTAACAGAGAGGGGTTACCCAGCTGCACCTTAATTTCTTCCATCAAAATAAATAAAGCAAAAAGCTACACAGATCAATCGATGACGTTGCTTTTGGCAATAGTTTATACAAATTAACTTAAAAGCCAAAAAACAAATAACTATTCTGAACTGATGTTGCTTTTGTCAACAGTAGTTTATATGTAGAGTATAATTTATACAAACTATGAAAAGAGCTCTTCTAAAAGAAGGGGAATTTCGCATCCCACACCCTCTTTGTAAGGGCGGGATTTCTGTTGACGAGAGTTCAAATATTTTTCATTATAAAATTAACAATGGTATGAATTAGTTATTATACTTTGTAATGAGAAAAAGATAGAGAAAAAAAAAAAAGTGGGGGCTAGATGAGAGTCCAAATCTTCAATCACCACTTCATGTCTCAGCTATTTGTCACTGTCCAAAAACACCACCTGGTCTGTTTGCAATTGAAGGCGGATGGCTTACCATTAGGTCTTTATTTTTTATCATCACTTCATTTTATAGAAATGAAATATAAAGACAAATCGAGGAAAAATATAACAAAAATTAAAAAATTTTGACTATTGAAACTCTCTCTCTCTCTCTCTCTCTCTCTCTCTCATTGGTATATTTTTCATATATATAATTGTTTTATATATTTATAGAGAAAGGGTTTTGATTTTAAAAACCCGTGACACCCTTTCTCTTTTTCATCCAAACGTAGGCTGATGAGGTGTAGCTCACTAGGCATTTTTCTCGACTTTGAGTCTACCTTGAGGTTCTACGTTCAAGTCTTCATGATGAAGGTTAGGCCAGTTTGTTATTTCATGTTCGCCCACTGACAACTAACTACTAATCCTACTATACATATATCCTTTGGCACAAAAAAAATAAAGTAGGTTCTTCTCTCTCTCTCTCTCTCTCTCTCTCTCTCTCTCTCTCTCT
>JAESVK010000447.1:123524-134561 GCA_017140935.1 Hamamelis virginiana | reverse complement strand
ACCTTCTTATTGCTTCTCATGCCCACTTGAAAATGATTTATATTATCGTGCTGTTATGCATGGTTTAGGCTCGGTTGGTATACAGGGGCATTTTATATATCTATATATATATATATGTATATATATTCTTATTCTACAGTTAGCTGTTAAGCAACTGATCGGTTTCTCTCGAGAGGTTTTGGTTGTCGTTGTGCCGGGGGTCTGAGGTATTGGCTGTCGTTGTGCCGGGGACCTGAGAACAACGTGGTTTTGGCTATCGTTGTGCCGGAGGCACTTTAGCCTGAAAACAACGTGGTTTTGGCTATCGTTGTGCTGGAGGCTCTTTAGCCTGAGAACAACGTCCTGTTATACATCCTATGAGCCTAATCTTTGAAATTATGGGCATTCTACTGTGTTTATAACTGAGTTAAACCCACACTAATTTTCTCATGTTGATTTATGAATTGAATATGAAACTACTTAACCTATGTATTTCACCGAAAGATCACACAAGTTTATAACTGTGTTATCTACTGCTTTATAAACATTATAGAAACTACATTTATTTAAAATATATTCCATGTGTCACTGTATTATTGTTATTTGTAGAGGTTATCTTATTCCTACTGAGCAAGTGGAAGCTCACCCCTGCTTTTATGCAGCAGATTACAGGTTGACTTAGGATTGCATCCTTGATTTGGGACAAGCCTCTGTTCGAGGGTTGTTAGATGTCTACATGGTAGATTCTGCATTGGACCTGCATATTATTGAGATATGTAATATTTATATTTATATGAAATGTTTTGGGATTTGCCACTGTTTGTGGCATAGCCTACTTGCCAGGGATGTTGGCATTATTATAATTTGATTTATTGTTACTGTATAAGACGTTTGGAACATTTGTATGAGCATAACATTTCATATTGTTAATTATACCTATATTTCTTGTCTCTCATAAGGATATATGAATGAGCAGGTCAGGTTGTACCTCTATCTTAACACGTGTTGACCTATCCGGAAGGGTCGGTACGGTTGTTAGGTTGGGGCGTTACAATTAGGCCCTCCCTCCACGTCTAAGCTTATGCTTTTAGGTTGGCTTGAAAACTTAACTTGGTATAAGAGCATTGGTTATCCATGACAGGGCCCAAACGAGCCATCCACCTATAAGCTTAAGCTTTTAGGTTGGATTGAAAACTTAACATGCAACAAGCTGATGGTTCATTCCCTCCCTATCAGCTGAGATAAGCTTAACAACACATCTAAAGGAAGAGATTAAGCAGTTGTTGAGAAGATTATACAAAGATAACAAACAACCTTTTGAACTAGTAGGATAGGATAAGCCTGTCTTGTTATATTTCAAATATATATATATATAGTCTATATGCACTATCATTGGTTTCTCATCACGAACATGGTGAAACAAGACATATTTGACTCTTTCAAAAAAGTTCCATATATATATATATATATATATGTATACAGAAATTCTATGATCAAGCCGGCCTGATTATAGAAAAAATACGGTCAACCCATTTAGGGGGTGATGCAGGTCCCAGTTTCACATTTCGACCGTTGGATTTTCTATTCCGGCAGTGCTTGTCATGCGTACAAAAAATCACAGTGATCCGACGGTTGGTTTATGAGAAAAATGACTTTTAAAAAAACTGGAAAAAACTGTTATTTTTTTATTATTTGAATTCCAGTTTTTTTTCAAAGTCAGTTTTCTCAGAAACCAACTGTCTGATCACTGTGATTTTTTGCACTGCTTGAATAGAAAATCCAACAGTCAAAATGTGAAACTATGACTTGCATCACCCCCTAAATGGGGTGACCGTATTTTTTCTATAATCAGGCCGGCCTGATCATAGAATTTTTGTATATATATATAAAACTGATAAACCATACGATCTCTCCGATTTGATCAATCCATACAAGATGGAAACAGAGTCATACCTTTAAAATCTCTCTGGTTTGATCTCGTTGCAGCACGTACTAGCTAGATAAACTGCACGATCAAAGAATACTTCTCGACTGCAATTTTCAAGCCTTCTGCTGTATTCCTCTGTATGCTAGAACTTGAACAGAGGTGGCTCTGTTCTTGAACTTTTGTTTGACGGCTGCTACTTGGGTTTCTAATATTCTAAATAAATCCTTAACAGCTGAAAAACGTGGGCTCCTAATGTAAATAGGAAAACCTAATTCAACCTGAATTAAATTCATATTCCATTAATTATAATTCAGTTCACTAAAGAATTATAATTGCACTCCCTCTCTTATCTGAAATTATATTTCGAGCTATATGTTATTAAATACTTATTTATTTCCACACGTTAAGATTACAGATACCCGTCCATTAAATTAAATTACTGACAATTTTATTTAATTGACATTTGTGAATCTCCTTAAGACCTTCCACTTAACTTATTTGATATGTCGGATACAAAATCCACCTACAAGATTTGACATAATATTCAAAACTTGTAAGCATCCTCAAGGGGGTATCATCAATTCATATACCAGGACGTGGATTCCGCTAATAATCAATATTCACCATACACTTAATGTTGTTACCCAAAAATAATACTAAATGTATGTGACTATTAAATATTTTGGGATTAAGAGCATAAGCATTCATAATAACCATGAGGTATTAATCGTCTGATATATCAATATAAAACAATTACCCTAAGACAGTCCCGTTCAATACACACAAGTGTACTAGCACAAGAAGTTGGAATTAAACCATTCCCCATAGTCAAATCAGATCTACTAAAATCTTGTGCTATAATCTTACCGATGGTGTGTCCAACTCCATCTAAGACTGTCAACAAAAAATCTTATATTTTACAAGAACTGGTGATCTGATCTTCTGTGTGTAAGTTGAATTCTACACACCAGATTATTTATTATGTAGAATAAAAGACACACGTGCATAACATTAAATATGTGATATAATGCAAACATAGCTCAAACAAATTCTCATTAAAATAGAAATAACATAATTCACTAGTAAATAAATATTAAGGTCCAATACATTAAAGTATAGCTTTTAGTATATAACCCTAACAGTTCGATGGGGGAGGGGAGAGAAACAAATATACTTTGCTTAATTCCCTAGTTGAGAGAGAGAGAAAGAGAGCTGTTTTGATTGACTTCCGTGAAAAGAATAAATTCACCAGAATCAAACTAATCACATCATTGAGATTAAAGGAAACGAAAAAAAAAAAAAAGAGAAATAAAAAAAGAGTGATTATGACTAATGAATGATATTTAGCATTCTGAATTGTCACGTCTTTGCTTCATAATAATCCATTATCTCTTTCAATTCCTATGCTGCAGGTATTATATTTCTAATTATGATTTTTTTAGTAGTTAGCATCTCTGACTAGTATAGATAATGTACATCCACCTGCCATGCATGTGCAAAGAAAAATTTTAATATTCGATGGTAAGCTGCAAAATTTTAATATATATATATATATATATATATATATATATATATATATATATATATATAGTAATGCTATTATCAGGCCAGCTTGATACAAAGTTGCGTTATGTCTTCTCCATATGACCAATTTTAGATGACATCTTGTAAAACTAACCATTGGATTAGATGCCCTCTTCTGTATGTCATATGTGCAAAAAATTACAGTGATCCGACGGTTTTTTTTTTTTTTTTTAAATGGTGATATTTTGAAGAACAAATAAATTGTATATTTTCACAATTACATATTTCAAAAACTAACCGTCGGATTATTATAATTTTTTGCAGGCATGACATACAAAAGATGGGCATCTAATACAACTGTCAATTTTACAAACTAACCATATAAAGGCGTGTGTGTGTATATATATATATGGTAAGCCCACATCAAAATTTTTTGCTACTTAGTTGATCAACTCAATTGGGATGATGACAGCATCGAAAGAAAATTAAGCATTCCCCTATAAGAGATATGGCTCTTGACATTGATTTCCATTATTTTACCCATCATTATTTTGTATCATTAGAAGAAAATTGATTAATTACCAACTTTGGTAATATCTTATTTGTAAATAATGGCAGATGGAGACAAAAAATTACTACCTTGAGTATCAAACCACACACTCCTAACGATGCTACCTGTCTGCAAAAATACTACTCTTCAACCATTATTTTCAATTTTTTTTTTTTAATTTTTAGTACTAGCTGTTTAATTTGTCGTGATGAACTTGAGTTTGTGATAAGGTGTCATAAGTCCTTGAAACGATTGGACTCCATAATGTTGATTTTATTATATTATATTATATTTTTTGAAATTCTTGCAACTACCAATCAATTAGACCACAAAATTGAACCAGTGCCCAAGTCTAGTTATTTTCTGAAATGCTGGGTTAATGTAGGGAATATTACTGTACTATGTTGATTGCAAGAATGGTAAGGTTTGAAAAATTACTACAAAGGTACACACCATTTTTATATTGACTCGTTTGGACTATAAGTACGTATTGTGAAGTAGCTAGGTGCCACGAAATTAACTTCTATTATCTATTTATAGAGATTAGGATCGGAATTCATAATCAAATCCTTTGATTAAATTTAAATTTCCTCTCACTTTCATGCACATGTACATGCATGCATCAAATCCTTTTTCTTTTTATGATTGAAATTTTATTAGTTGAGACCACCATTTAAACTTGCCATCGATCTTATGATAAACGCGTGATTATTAATGTCAGTGAAATGAAGCTAGCTAGCTAGGATCGATGACTCACGAGTGGGGACCCTTATTGTATTAATGTAGCTTGCAAAAAAAGCAATGAAAATTTTGTCGACAATTTCATCCAGACATCCAAGCTAACACACACACACACACATATATATATATATATTGTCTTCCCATTAATTTATATAATTTGGGTGCATCGCACCAAGATTTGCTCTCACGTCACCTGCCTGAATGCAACAAATTCTTTGGTGGGGATACCATTAATTCCTTAGCCTTTTAATTTATTTTTCCCTTCTAATTCTTTATAAGCTTTCAATGTCACTTGCATCGCATCAGTCTCTGTTAAATTACATGTCTTTCTCCAGACAAGATCTTGCTATATGATTCTTCATGATAACAAAACTAATAAAACCAAATGGACGATGCCAAGAAAAATATTTCCAATTACATTTTCCGTTCTGATGTCAGCATCCACAGTCGAGCCCCATGTATGTGGACCCTACAAATATGTAAATCACAATTTGGCTTCAACCAATTCTGCACTACCGTACAACTTTGAGCCTCTGTACTTCTATATATACCTGGAAAGTCTTCCATTAAAAATTATTCTGTATGCTGGTTATATATAATATTCTACATACAACAATATCGCATGACATGTATATGATACATGGATATTATATATAACCTGCACAAAGAATAAATCCCAATCATCCACCACTAGCTTCAAAAGTATCTTATTAATACTGCCCTTTAACTTTGATATAGGCATGCTATCAATTTTAGGCCATTTGAAACTAAATTTTATAGAATTTACAAAATCTCCTCGGTTGTTCTACTTAGAGCATCTCCAATTCTGACTCAAATTTAAATTTGGGTAAAAAACCTCAAAAAACCTTCTCCAATCCTGACTCAAACTCAAACTCAATTTGAGTTTTACTCAAACTTAAACTCAAACTGAGTTCTAACTCAAATTTTTGAGTCAAGAAAATATGACCGTTGGAGCCCCTTTCCTTCTTCCCGGTGAAGCCCCCTCCCTCCCCGCGAACCAGTCCCTCTCTCCCCACGAACTGGTACCTCCCTTTCTCTCTCTGTCTCCCTCTCTCTCTCTCTCTCTCTCTCTCTCTCTCTCTCTCCCTCTGTCTCCCTCCCCTGCAGATCTGCGAAAAAGCTCTGGAGAAATGAGTTTCTAGGGCTTTTACTCAAATTTGAGTAAAAATTTGAGTAAGTGATTGGAGAGCTCTCATTTAAAAAGAGCTTTTTACTCAAATCTTGACTCAATTTAAGTTTGAGTTTGAGTTTATGATTGGAGATGGTCTTATAATGTGTATTGAAAGACCCAATTGAATTTAAAGGCACTTCTAAAAAAATAAATAAATAAATAAACTGAAGTCACGCAGTAAAAGAGGACCTCGATCTTGCATTCTTGCCAACGAGAGCGTCATTCTGGTTGCATTGCTCAAAAGTCAAAAACCAATCCTTACCCAATCCCGCACAGGAAAGCTATCCTTTCCGTGCAGCAGAGCACACACGGGGAGAAAATGGAATCTATGACTAGGATTAAAATAATAATGAAAGTTCTTCCTAATAGTCTCTTCACCCCCCCTACAATTAACTATCATCGAGGACCTAACGCTAAAATCCATATATATATATATATATATATATGATCACGTTCACCTTATCATTTTTTTTTACCATTATTTCTACTATCTATTTTCAAAATATCAGTGTCGGCTTAATATTTTTAGAAACCAACCGTTGGATTAAATATTTTTCTTATGTATATCATGTATGCCAAAAATCACAGTGATCAAACGATTGGTTTCTGAATTATATTATTGTAAAAAATTATTATAATTAAAAATGTTGCAGTTTTTTATAGAATCTGACCGTTGGGTCAATGTAATTTTTGGCATGTATGACTTGTATAAAAAGAGTATCTAATCCAATAGTGGATTACTCAAAATAGTCAACCGACATTGGTGATTTGAAAATGAATGGTAGAAATAATGGTAAAAAGAATAGTAAATGAAACATGTCCCATATATATATATATATATATATATTGTCAATTCATTAGTGCACAGCATCAAAGCACCCACTATCCTTGACACAACCGTACAAAAATCATTCCCACCGTAATATCACCAAATATGTCGCTTTTTGCTGTAATTCTTCACCGGCCTGTCAATGCGTTGATTCTTGCATTTCATTACCCATTTTATCAAGCTTATCATATCACTTGGGGTTTGTTGTTTGGAATGTGTGATCAAGTGCATGTGTTTTTCTTCCTGCTATATATTGAGATCGAGGCAAGATCTTATCTTTATCTTTATATATGACAACAAAACATGCATAACCACAACCCGTATAGTCCACATAGAATATGGCCCCTCATTAATTAGTTATATGCACCATCCTTGTTCATTTTAATATAGGGTTTACACGGTATGTAGATATATATATCCCACGTCGATCACATGTATTACTTGGTAGGTGGTACGAATTTGATCTTATGCAGGGAGAGTTGCTGGCTTGAATTGTAGGTGGTCATCACTCATCACGTACTGGTGAGAGATTTAGCTTAGTTCAGAGTTTGAGAGCAACTGATCGATGTGCTTGTTTTGAAATTAACCCTCATTAATTATTTACGAGATTGCCTTTCAAATTGAACAAGAAGCAAAGAAAAACACAACATGATATGGGGCCGGCGTGCTCAAAGACTCAAAATTACCCAAATACATACATAATTAACTGGCTGGTGGTGGAAAATATATGATGAGCATGTTGGACTAGAATTAATTAAGCCTTTGTCTGATAGTGCCGTAGAGCGGACACTCCTTCAATTAATTATAAATATAGATCGAGTAGTTTCACGAGATGTTTGGCATAAAGAGCACATACTATTATTAATACTGCTCGCCTTGATTGTGAGCTGTTGGAAGGTGCTAGCTGGTGGATCTGTAGGTAAATCTCGGTTCAAATCCTAACTTCAATCATCTGGATTTTGAGGGTTGAAGCCAAAGCTAACCGCTATTCCCATTGTGTCACTCATAAGTCTACTGCGCTACCTTAAGGACCACTTAAGAACCAAAAAAGCTAAGGATTGTGAGCCATTGGAAGAGCATTTCTAGCTAATAACCATATAAAAAGTTTTACCTTAATTAGGCAGTATAGGCTAATTCCAAATTTGATTAACTCCAAGGAATTAAGGTAAAGTAAAACTGGAGTATTAATTGTGTTCATCTATATATATCAGATATATATAAGGAAAATGCTAAATGTTAAAAAAAACTTATCCCAAAAAGTGTGTCCCAAATGATGTTGCTGGGAGCGGAAATCCCATGAACCCGTGATAGTATTTATAGATCATGCCTCGAAAAAAATTAAATCCGAATCCTTTAACAAATATAGAAAAATCCGTACCTTGATATCTGTCTGGATTGATCTCCAAAATCACGAACGGTTGATCACTGCTCGATCCTTCAAGCCTTCTACCATATTCCCCAATGCCAGAACGTGAAGAGAGAGTGGCTCTCTTTGTGCTCTCCTTGTTGGACGGCTGCCTCTAGGGTTTAGATATTTCGTCTTACCCTAGTGGCTGCCCAACATGGCATATATATAGGGTACGGTAGGGACCCAAAAGCAAATAAGTTTCAGGCTCCTAATGTAAATATTAAAAACCTATTTACATTAATTATAATTCATTCCACTAAAGAATTATAACTGCACTCCCTAGCTTATTCGAAAATAAATTTCGAGCTCTTTGTTATTAAATACTTATTAATCTCCACACGTTAAGATTACAGATACCCGTTGATTAAATTAAATTACTGACAATATAATTTAATCAACATCTATTAATTTCCTTGAGACCTTCCACTTAACTTATTTGATATGTCGGATACAAAATCTACCTGCAGGGTTTGACATAATCAAAACTTATAAGTATCCTCAATGGGGTATCATCAATTCCTATACCAGGACGTGGATTCCGTCAATAATAAATATTCACCATACAATTAATGCAGTTATCCAACTCATCGAGATTATTGACCTATTAAGATCTCACTCTTTATGAATCAAAATAACTAACAATAAATGCATGTGTCCATTAATTATTTCGGGATTAAGAGTATAAGTATTCATAATAACCATGAGAGGTATTAATTATTTTATGTGTCAGTATAAAATAATTACCTCAATACGGTCCCGTTCAATACACACAAGTGTACTAGCACAAGAAGTTGGAACTAAACCATTCCCCGTAGTCAAGACAGACCTACTGAAATCATGTGCTACAATCTTACCGATGGTGTGTCAAACTCTATCTCAGATTGTGAACAATAGGCTTATATTCTACAAGAACTGATGATCTGATCTTCTGTGTGTAAGCCGAACTCTACACACCAGATCATTTAAAATGTAGAATAAAAGACACACATGCATAACATTAGAAGATAATATAATGCAAACATAGCTCATACAGATTCTCATTTAATATGCAATATTAGAATTCATTAATAAATAAATACTAAGGTCTATTACATAAAAACATGGCTTTTAGTATATAGCCCTAACAGATGTGTCAAATGATACCCAACCCTTCTCTCTTTTAGCAACCTCTCTCCTTGAATTGATAATATAAATAAATGCGTTAGAGTCAATCGGGACACTTTTTGGGAGTAATTTTTGGGACATATAACATTTCTCATCTATACATATATACTATATATCTATATAATTGTAAATCATGAAAAGATTTTTAATTGATCAAAATATCCCTTTATAATTGTAAAAGTAGATAAATAGATATGGCCCAATAAAAATCCACCATTTGAAATAATAGGCTTCCTAGCTATATGAATTAAGATTACTTATAGGTTACATATATATATATAATTCCTGTAAGGTTGAATAGCACACCTCGTATAACATCCTTTCTGTCAATCCGGCCGGAACCTAATCAAACCATGGAAAAACATTTTACGGATGGATCGATGTTGCTTCCATCTCACAAAAAAACTGAAAGAGCTAGCATAGATATTTTGAAAAAACATGGTACGTAGGAAAGAACATAACTAAGAAAACAATATTAATTGTAATTCTCATGCTCTGGTATGTTTATTTCTTGGACACGATCACAGTACCGAGACATGATGCTTAGTAACTGATTATTGGTCATTGGAGTCTGGAGATCAAGGAGAAGAACCCATTTTCATATCAAAATATGCTGAAAGAACATAACTAAGAAAACAATATTAATTGTAAATATACCTAGTCATATATGGCATCCTAATCAAAATAGAAATCAAGTATCAACTCGATCAAGATGTGTTTACATGCCTTAACTTAGAAGCCTATTTGTATTCTTATTTTAAGAAGAGTAATTTGGAATTTGAATACATAAAAGTGCATTGAAATTCATTTATTATATTAATATTAAAAGGGATTAGGGGATGGAAAGTATAGCTAGGTTTGTATGTTGGAAGAAATTTAATTTAATTTATTTTATTTATAAAAAAAGTGTATGTTTCATAACCCTCTTGGCCAATTGGGCCGCAAACATGAAAAGTGGCTGAGGACACCTGATGATGATGAGAATGGTCAATAAGGGAATCCCTAATCATAACCAATTCCAATTAGTGGGTGACTTTTGTTGCCCAATGGATCGATTTGCTTTTCTTTCCAAGAAAAGATCGAATCGATGGATGGATCAGGTGATATTAGGTGGGTCATGCATCAGTCATCACAAATCAAACCTTAAGGCTTAAACCATTTCTTTTCTGTATTCAAAACATCTTTGGGATTTTTGTCAAGCCTCTTTTCTTATCGTCCATTTATACTTTATTGACATGCACTTAATTCTCTTTACTGATTTTGGTTTCTCACACGAACCGCAATTGTGTGCGTACGTGCTCCATGTATATTGCTCAAATAACCGCAAGTATTAATTACAAGTCTCTATTTTCCATTACACTAATTAAGTTTAAGTGAAGACACATATATACAAGAATGAAATTAAGTAATTAACTTCGCCATGCATGTTTCATTTTAATGGAAATGAACACCTAGCCTATTGAAACAGAATTGCAAACTTTTGGACCATAAATATGAAATGTAAATAATTTCCTGGACCTGCATTTATACCAAGTACATATTCACTGTTGTGATAGATCTACAGAAGGGCCAAGTTTGACAACGAATAATTAGATGGTCTTCTACAAATTTCAAAGATCTTGATTGGTACTACCTTAAAATGAAAATTTAGATATGGGACCTATTTGCATTAGCTTTTTCTAAAATCATTTTTGGACTTTAAGATTTCACCTGATTACCACTT
>JAESVK010000447.1:108750-123424 GCA_017140935.1 Hamamelis virginiana | reverse complement strand
TATATATATATATATATATATATATATATATATATATATAGAAGGACATTATTTGAAAATAACTTTAGAGAGATATGTGAGGAAATAGTTCTAACTCCAAAAGTAATTTTAGAAAAAGTTATCAAAACTGGCCCTTAATACAATCGGGATCTTGCTTATTCGTGGCATTATCACCCAAAACTCTCTTCTAATGGCATATTACTGATCTTAAAATAGGGCTTTTAGAAAGCTTAAGCTTTCATAAGCTCAAGCCGAGAGCTATTGGTTTTAGCATTGCACCCCTTCACGCCAGAGAAGAAGAAAAATGAATCCAAAGTCTCTAAAACCATATATATATATATATATATATATAAACAAATCCTTAATTATTTCCCAAGACAATCTACAAGTATTTTCTTAGTGTAGAAAGGACACGATCGACTCTCTCTATCAGTCTCTCTGCCTGATTTCAAAAAACGTGTCTTGAACAACGTGAATACTTGGACGTTATTCCAACAATTTTGATCCATAGAAATTTGTTTGGTGACTTAAAGTTTCTCAATCTCTGTAAAATAGTTTTCTGGTATCATACTTTGCAAACATTTGAGTGTCACATTGGACATCTCTGCCTCCCATTTTGTCCCCCCACTTGTGATTCAAAATTGATTATATATCTATATATCTATATATATATATATATATATATATTATGTATTTATTGTAAAAGAACATTCAAGCATGCAGAGTGTAGTCATCATACTTTATTCTTTTCCAGAGCCCCACCATTTCCATACTCATCATATTTCTTCTTTTTAGCTATCCAAATGACACCCTTGGTATGTTGTGTTATGATCCAGCTCTCTTTTGTTGTTGTCTAGCTTTAATGCATTTTTTTAAAATATGTGCTGCACTCTTTTCCGATGGTCACAAGTGGTTCCATTAATACCCAAAAATTATAGTAAATACCTTTAAACTAGCTTGCGCATGCATGCGGGAATTAAGAAGTTCAATATATAGGCGAGTCCGCGAGTCTCACCCTCTATAAATCAATGGAAACTCAACTTTAAAAGGTTCAGTCATCCCCGTCATGTTAGGTTAGTATTCTGAGGGACAATAAGTGAAACTGTGAAAGCATGTGTTACTTTCAGCCACTAAATTATCAGGGGAAGACATCCACTATATATATATATATATATAACTGCTATTATAGGAGCCTCAGGTGCCCTCTTGTAATGCAAATTTTGGAAAATTGACTGTTGGATTAGATACCCCTATTGTCAAAAATCACAATGATCCATTGGTTGGTTTTTGAAAAATGTAACTTTAAAAAACTGTGACTTTTTTGTTTTTAAAAATGTTATCATTTTTAGCAGTTAGTTTTCTCAGAAACCAACCCTTGGATCACTATGATTTTTGGCAGGCATGGCATACTTTATAGGGGTATTTAATCCAACGGTCAAATTTCAAAAATTTGCATTGTAGGGATATCTAATCCAACGGTCAATTTTCTAAAATTTGCATTGCAAGTAGCTCTACAAGAGGGCACCTGATGCAATCAGGTGCACTTGATAACAGTAGTTCTGTATATATATATACTAGTATTGACCCGCGCGATGCGCGGCCTGCGCAATGTGTGGCAACCACAAATAAAATTATGAACATTCAATAATAATATATATATTATCCATTATATTCTCAGTCACGATGATGGCTTAATTTTCATCAGCGGCACGAATCTATAAGATGGATTTGTACCTTCAAATATAACGCGGATTCCAGTGAAGTTATTCTCCTCTATTGAAATAAATAAATAAATAAACTTACCCGCCTTAATTGTGGCCCTTTCCGTTTTCTCCTCATAAAACCTATTTATGTGAGCCATATATTAGATTCCCTTTCTTACACACGTGTTAGCCATCCAACAGTGATTAACAGATTTGTCAGATTAACAGCAAATCCAACTGTTAGATTACTCTTAAAGTAAATGAGTTATTGTAAAATAAATAAATAAATGAATTAATCTCAAAATTTATTTTTAAACTTGTTAATTTATTGAGTCGAATTTAAATATAGTACTACATAGAATTAACCACAAAATATGAAATCCCAACGCAAACACTTTCTTAAAACCGGTTTGATTTTGATAAGAAAAGAAAAAGTGTAAATAAATAAAGGCATACTGTCGGTTAAAGAGCTTCTAACTTTATCATTACTGCCAAGTCAATGGCTGGTTGCAACCTAAGAACATGATTGGTTTACTTTGAATGCAGAAAGCCTAGGATTGTAATAAATAATAAATAGACTTGTTAACCTGAATATCTATAATTTTTTTTGGGATGTGAAGGGTTGCATAAAATGTTGTGCATCTGGTGGAAATTAAAGATAATGAGTGTGTTTGAACCAATAGAAATGAAGGAATGGAGTGAATCAAGGAGAGAAGAGTATGAGGGAGGGAAGTAATTCTAGGGCCGCCACATCAGCACAACTGCTCTATATATAATAAGATATCAGAAGCGCTAATATAAAGTGCACTTGATGCTCCTTGCATCAGGTGCCGTCTTGTAGAGCCACTCACGGTGCAGATTTTAGAAACTGACCGTTGGATTAGATACTTCAATCATGTATGTCATGCTTGCCAAAAATCACAGTGATCCAACGGTTGGTTTTTGAAATATGTAAGTTTGAAAAATTGTGACTTTTTTGTTCTTTAAAATGTTATCATTTTCTCATAGTTAGTTTTCTCAAAAAACCAACCGTTGGATCACTGTGATTTTTTGCAGGCATGACATACATGATTGGGGTATCTAATCCAACGGTCAGTTTTCAAAAATCTGCACCGCAATTGGCTCTACAAGAGGGCACATGATGCAAGAAGCATCAAATGCACCTTATATTAGCACTTCTGATATATATATATATATATATATATATATATATATATATATATATATATATAGATTAATGCTATTAGCAGGCCTAGCCTGATGCAAAGTTGCGTTAGGTCGCCTTTATACGGTCAACTTTTGATGACATCTTGTAAAATTGACCGTTAGAATAGATGCCCCTCTTTTGTATGTCATGCTTGTAAAAAATCATGTGATTCGACACTTGGTTTTTGAAAAAACTGATGATAAAAAAATGGTGATATTTTGAAGAACAAATAAGTTGCATATTTTCACAATGACATTTTTTAAAAACCAACCGTTGGATCACTGTGATTTTTTGGAGGCATGACATACAGAAGATAGGCATTTAATCCAACGACCAGTTTACGAACTATCATCTAAAACTGCCATATGGAGGCAACTTGATGCAACTTTGCGTCAGGCCGGGATGATAATAGCATCACTATATACAAAACTGATTGCGAATGCTTACATAAGCTTATGTCTAAAGCTCATAAAAAATTGTGTGCTGCATAATTTGAAAAATTGACTGTTGGATTATATATTTTAATATTTTATGCATGTCATGTATGCCAAAAAATCACATTGATCTATTAATGGTCGATTTCCAATAAATGTAATTGAAAAAAACTATGACAGTTTTCAGCGACCACAATTTTTCATAGCTATATTTTGAAATCCTAACATTGGATCAACATGATTTTTGGTATACATGACATCTATGAGTACAGTATCTAATTCAACGATCAGTTTTTCAAAATATGCATTACATATTTATCTATGGGCTTCATACTTACATAACTTCCTCTTTTAAAATTTTATATTAGCTAAAGTTCTCCAAGAAGTATTTTTCTTCCAAAAGTCCTATTTAGAAAAGTTTTATTGCCTATGATCCTCGTTTTCAAAATCTTTTTTTTTTTTTTTTTTGTTTAGAGATGAAATTGCCCTTCCATCCCTGAGATACACATAGAGTAAGAAAAAAACAAAGAGGAAGCGAGAGAAGAAGGAGAGAAAACAATGAATGAGAGAATACTGGCAAACTCCATCTCCAGCGCAGATTGATGCAAATCGACAAACTTTGTCTCCGCCTCAATTTGTAAGAAATCTACAAAAATAAGTGGACCTTCAGATTCATGATTTCAGTGATGCTTGACGATTAGCAAGTGCAGATCAGAGCTCCGTCAACATTTATCATCTTAGCAAGTGCTAATCTTCAAACCATTGAAGACTTAAAATCTTTTCTTGATCACAAGTTTAAGATCAAAGATCTTGGTAACCTGAAATTTTTTCTTGGCCTAGAAATTGCACGATCATCCAAAGGAATCAGCTTGTGTCAGAAAAAATATGCCCTTGATATTCTTCAGGATTCTAGTTTTCTAGGGGCCAAGCCTGCAAAATTTTCTATGGAGCAGAATGTTAAGTTTTCTACATCTGATGGTTAGCTCCTCGAGAATCCTTTTACATATCGAAAACTTATTAGTCGACTTATTTACCTTACTATCTCTAGACCTGGCTTGGCTTATGTAGTTCAAGTCCATAACCAATACATGGATAAGCTAAGACAACCACATTTGGATGCAATTCATTGGATTTTAAGGTACCTAAAGGGCACACCTGGGCAGGGTCTTTTCTTTCATGCTTCTTCAAATAATTTTCCCCTCAAGGCTTTTACTAATTCAGATTGGGTAGGGTGTATGGATACTCGGAGATCTATCACTGGTTTTTTTGTGTTCTTGGGTGATGCCTTAATTTCTTGGAAATCCAAAAAGTACCATACTGTTTCCCGCTCTTCCGCTGAGGCCAAATATAGAGCCATGGCATCCATTACTTGTGAATTAACTTAGCCTCTTGCCTTGCTGAAAGATTTTTGCAATTCTCATCCTCAACCAACTCTACTTTTATGTGATAACAAAGCAGCTCTTCATATTGTTGCTAACCCTATGTTTCATGAGTGAACTAAACACATTGAGATCGATTGCCATGTTGTATGTGAAAAATTGTAAGCCAACATTATTAAACCTCTTCATGTTCCTTCTATTCATCAACTCAGTGATCTCTTCGTCAAACCTCTTGGTTTCGTATAGTTTCATTCCTTAATTGGCAAGATGAGTGTTATAAACATTCAAACACCATCTTGAGAGGGAGTCTTAGTGACTGTAGTAGTTTATTGTACTGAGTTGTAAATTTGTTAGATGAACTTGTAAATTTGTTAGATGAGCTTGCAATTTTATTGGTTAACAGAGATCATTCTGTTATGATCAGTTATTCACTTTGCTTATTATAAATACGTTATATAGTGTACGACTCAAAGATAACAATAAAGATTCAGTTTTCTATCTTTTCTTATGCTCAGTTTTCTGCCCTTTTTTCCTTTATCTTTTCTTCTTAAAATCATTTCCATAGCTGCTCACTATTTTTGTCATCTTCAGTGATGTTTAATTCTCCAAGCATCACCAGTAGAGATAGTAGGCTATTCAATATTTGATGTCGTCTGTGATGATGTTAATAGATGCACACGATCCTCTCCTCTCCATTTTTTTTTCTCTCTCTATCAGAAGATCAGCAATTTCTATACCAAAATTGCTTAAATGATGATGATGACAAGAAAGCTGTTGTCACCGTCAACAACAAATTCTCATTTGACTTCCTAAAACTATCATTTGGATCTCTGCTTTTATCCGTATTCGATGCATTCTCCAGAGTTATAAGACTGTCGGAGTTTCTCAACAATAGTATGGAAGAACAAGTTCCAATGAGGATGTCAAGGTGGCTAGAGAAATAGAAAGGAAATAAAATAAGATAACCCGTATTTTTATAATCATATTTTATTGTAAAAAAAAAAATTGAATTATTTACGATTTTACCACTTGATATTTTAAAGGGTCATTTCCTTTTATCCATTTTCGGCTGGCAAGAGAGAAAGAGAGATAGAGAGAGAGGGATGCCGCCGAAGTCGTTGCCGCCATCGCGTCGCCGATGAAGGTAAGATTTGATTTCCCTTCTTTGTCCATTTCTCTTCATCATCTTTACCTTTTCTTTTGTATGAATTTGGTGGGTTTTGAAGTTGGGTTTCGAACATTCTCGGT
This sequence comes from Hamamelis virginiana, assembly GCA_017140935.1. Lineage (NCBI taxonomy): Eukaryota > Viridiplantae > Streptophyta > Magnoliopsida > Saxifragales > Hamamelidaceae > Hamamelis > Hamamelis virginiana. Next base: position 117,453 of record JAESVK010000447.1, on the reverse strand, counting down.
GTGTAGTGTTCGGGAAAGAGTTCTTGGGCATTTGTAGGATGTACAAATGCAGATTTAAGGTTTGCTTGTGTTGTTTGGTTTGAAAGAAAATGGGTTTATGAGTTTCTAAAGTCAAAAGGTTTAATCTTTGGAAGTCTTGTTGGTTGTAGCTTGTCTTGAAAAGTTAAATATGTGTAAACGAGTTGAGTTTGAAGTGTTTGTTGGGGTTTTGTAGCTGGTTTTGGAATTATGCCTTGTTTTGAGTTTATGTTGGTTTTATGCATGAAACTTTGTGGTTTTTCGCATTTTCACCTTTAGATCTTGAGTTTTCTGTCGGATTCAAAGTTGTTTAAGTTTATTTTGGGTTGATCTATGTTTTGAACAGTCAGATTTTGATTTGGTGAAGTATTGATGAGTTTTGGGCAAGAGATGCTCGAATATGCTCGTTACTGGGCATTTTCGAGGGTGCCCTATCAATAGGGAGATGACCCCTATCGATAGGTGCACTCCTCGGTCCGCAGAATTTTGGTCCTGCAAGGGTTTCCATTGATAGGTTGCAGTATCCTATCGATAGGGGTTGGGTCCTATCTATAGGGCAGGCATGCCTATCGATAGGTACTCTCTCCTTTTGTTTATTTCTTCATTCTTTTCTTCTATTTTATCTTTTGTTCTGTTTTCCTTTCCTTGGGATTGCATCTTAGAAGTTTTTGGGCCTTTGGTTGGGTATTTTGAGAGTTTGAGTCTTTAAGTCTCGAGTGAGAGATTTTGGGAAATATTCAGTGTTGCTTTTAAGGCCCCCCTCAGGGGCGAACTCACCCCCTCGCCATCTTGATCGCCAAAGGAAAAACCCGAGCATTAAGGCCCCCCTCAGGGGCGCCCTCCATCACATAACGCCCCAACCACATGGCAATGAACGCCTCGAAATACAGGTCTCCCCCCTTTTTTCTGCGAGTTGGCCCAGGCTTCAAGGTTCTTGGTATCATAGTCCCTGAAAAAGTATCGAACCCAAGCTTGCCAGGAGTTCTTTCGAGGGTCGGCCTTGCTACCTTGGGAGAAGGTCGACCTAAATTTGGAGGCGACCCCCAAGGCCTCGATCAACTGCTCCTCCATTTGGTGCTCTGAGGGGGTGAGTTCGACCTTCCCAATGTCCTCACGACCGAAGACGTCCAAACGCATTAGAACACTTACATCCTCCAAATTTGGGGTAAACTCTCCCCATGCTGTGACAAAGGTGTGCATCCTCGCGCACCACCGTGACAAGAGAAAACTGAGCCCATTCTTGTCCCGGGGGATTGATAACGCGACACTCATCCTCACAGCGCTGAGAACCCCAGCCTTCTAGATCATCTTCCTATGCCCCTCGACCAAAAAGATGTCCTTCACCCAGGTATCCCACCAGGTCGTAGGAAAGGAGAATGACCTAAAAGCCAAAGAAGACTCGGGGTAATCCCCTCTCTCAATATAGAAACGAGTTATGGCCGCCCTGTTGGTTGGAATACTTTCGTCGGCCGAGGACTCAGCATAGGGGTACATAGGCACGTGAGCGAGAGATTCCCCCATAGATTCGCCCTTGGCCTCAATCTTCTAGAAACTGTCCTTAAGAAGGGTCGTATCCTTCCATGTTTCGATCAGAGGAACTTGCGGGATCGACTTATCGTTGTGTGCTAGTGGGGCAACAGTCACAGTCACGGGAGGAGACTGTTCGACGGTGGTCATTGCAAAATTGAAGAGCGAGAAAGAGAGAGAGAGAGCAAGGAGGTTTGAGAGCAGGAAATCTCGACCTTGCAACGAAAATTTTGAAAGCGTACAAATGAATAAGATTGGAGAGTATTTATACTCAGGGGTGCAATGATGGCGCATCTGAGCGCGTGTCCGGCGCTGCCGAAGCGTTGTATCGCATTAAATGCGCTCTGACAATCCACTGCCCCGCTAATAAGAAAGTGACACATCCTCCGCTACCTCGAAAATGCTCAGTCTGACAAGATGCCAAACGTCGCACCCTCACGCCCCTGCCACCTATGCGCACGGCCGCAATGGTGCGGGGGGCAAAATGTTAACGAAGGGAATTAGACAAACAACCCTAGCCGTCAATTCCCTCGAGAAGGGGAGAACATCCCTTCGATCGCGACCCTACCTGGCAAGGTCGCGGTCCCAGGATCCTTTTTATCTCTAGATTGATTGCACTTGCGCCCTCCCCTTCACTGGAAGTTGAAGGGGCGCCAAGGAGGGCTTCACGACGCTGATGTTCTCTCGACCCACCCTTTAACATGGTAGGGCGAAGAACGGTCTTCACTAATCGTTCTACTTACAGGCGAGGGCGACAAGATGCTATTAGCACTTGTCCCCTTCCTTTTCTCCTTATACTTATACAAACATATGCAAGCTATAAAAAGAGTGCACGCCCTGTTATCAGAACAAGGTCGAAGGATTGGGGATTGGATTGGTGGTTGGGACAGAAGGTCGTTAAGGCTAAGAGATGCCCTCGCAAGGAGGCAGGGTCGCCCCTTCATCTTAACTAGGTTGGTTTAGTGATCCAAGGTACGACACGTGGGCAATACAATATACCTATCTCTCTCTCTTCATTTATTGACCTTCTACCTCGGGCAGTGTGTACACCAGAATTCGGGCTATGGCCGCCGTTGCAGGCCCTAGGTCGCACCCTCTTATGTTAAAACATAGGACGGCGGCGCAGTACCGGTAATCGTGTATCCATTTTCATGATTAAAGAATGGCAGGGAACCAGGGTGTTCCTCTCAGCTACACCCTAGCCCTCCTGTCATTGATTTGACTGTTTCGTACGGCCATCCTTCTCCTATAAAAGGAGGGTGTTAATTCCATTAAAAACATCTCAACAACCGGGACATGAAGGGAGAAGAGGACTTAATTGCTAGTGTTGTTTCTGTGACCTTACTGTCAAGGTCGTAGGAGATAACGCCTAGGTCGTACTTTGAAGTCGATTACTTCAACTTATTTTGTTCCCCCTCTCCATTCGTCCTTATTATCCAGAATATAAAACTCCACGTGTTCGAGATCGTTATTTCACGACAATCCTCACGATTGCAAGGACCTCCTCAATTTCATTTGTAAACAATTGTCAATATGTACATCTGTTTTTTTGGTTCTGTTGAGAGCTCCGACGAGTTCAACAGTGGCAACGGCGATGGTTAGGCTCTCTGTTTTGGGAGGACATGAATTTAGGTCATATGCATTTTGGGGTTGGGTTACGTGGGAAGGCGTGAGTTGGGTCGAGTTGAGGAGGATCCGCACGTCTTTAATGTGTAATCTCATCCGTTGATGAGATCCAACGGCTGTCAAGGGGTCACCAGATGCAAGGGAGCATCAGGTGCTATCTCATCTAATGCATGTGCTAGAGATGCTTCTGTTGCATGCTGACATCAAAGACCAATAGAATCGTCTAGCATCTTTTCTTTTCCCCCTTAATTTTATGGAGAGTGGACTGGTACAATTGGACACGCGCAAGATAGGGCACCGTGCCAGAGTCCCTAGCTCGTGCTGAGGTCGAAGCTTAACTCAATCGCTCGAGACAACCACAATTTAGGCATGAAAAACTTAAAAAAGTGGACCATGATGGCACGACACAACCCATTTAACAACTCTACCCATACTTTTTGAACTAGAGAACCCTTTCCAAAAGACACCTTGTCAAAATTCACCCAAGTTTTAAAGCTACACTGGAAACATAGGTTCAAGCCACATACGGAGTTATATTTTGTAATATATAAATATGGAGAGAGGCATGCTTTTATTGCCATCTCGAAAGGCTAATAGAATCCGATTATGCTTAGGTGATGATTTGTGTAAGGTGATGGATGATTTGTGTAGAGTTCATTGCCAGATAAAATTTGAAGAATCAACCATTAGATTAGATGAATTGTTTATAAATTTTTATTTTTTTCAAAAATCACAATGACCTAACGGTTGGTTTTAAAAAAATAACTGAAAAAATTAGTCGCATTTTAAAGAACAAAAAGTCTCTATTTTTCACATATTTCAAAAATTCACTGTTGGATTACTGTGATTTTTAGCAAACATAAAATTTATAAGCAGTTCATTTATTTCAATGGTCTTTTTCAAATTTTGTTCTACAATAGACTTTACATGTACAAGTCACCTTATACAAAAGTGCCTAAAATTGTAGAAGGGACACCATATAACATCATGTCTACCTTAATAAACACTTCTAACGATTTTTTTTTTTTTTAATTTTTTTTTCTCTTACGGGCAACACCGTCTAACAATTCTTTGTTTTATATAACATGACAAAAAAGAGAGAAATGAAAGGAGTTGCTTACATTTCTAATATTTCAGAAGAAAAAAAAAAACAATTAAACCAAAATAAATAATAAATAAGAAAAACCAAAAATAAAAAAGGTAAATCCACTCACAAGTTGATAGAAGAGACAAGTTCTTGGAAAAGTCACATCAACGGAGATATCCAAGAAAAACACATAATAAACTTTGGCTTGATCCGAAAGCAAGTTGTCATTTTTCACTGCAGCCCTGGTGGTAAATAAATTCAGGATACACCCTCACCTATTCTCTTTTTCATGAATCTCACCTATTCTCTGCTTTAGTTTACTTAAACTAAATATCATCGAGACAACTATTTGATTTTGTAAAAGCAAAAAGCCACCGACCAAATCTAAAATTTTTCTGAGTCAGACCCCCACTGTTCGGATAGTTCTTGTAGCAGCCACCACAGGATAAAAGTATAATTAAAAAGATATTTGGCAAATATATGCATGTTGTAATAAGGTATAAGTTATGCAACTTTGTGTAAGGGAGTCTATGTAAGTCTATTTTAAGACAAATTAAAGAGGTGTTTGGCAAACTTAAAAGTCTGGCCAGCTGAGGATAAGTTTATCTGGTTTTTATTTAGTACTGTTTGGTAAGTACATTATTTCTGTAGATCAGTTCAATCCTGTCTAGAAAATAAGGTATAAATACAATTTTTTTTTTAAACCAACTGTATGTTGGTTTACATAAAAACCATATAACAGAAAGAGATCAGAATTGGTCACACCCTGTTTTCGAAGTTCCCGTACATGCCCTAAGTTCTAAAATTTCTAATCACCGAAATGTGACAGTTTTTAACGGTTATAGTTTGTAATTTCTCTTCTACACGTGGTGGGAAAAAATAATGGTCTAAAAAAATTGATTTTTAAAAATATGGGTCAGCCACTGGTTATCGCATGTGCTGTTGGTTCCAAAATGGGAGCCACTAATAGATACTTAAGCGGTTGGTCCTTATTAGTGTGAAGCGTCAACTACTATATATAGTAGTTGCGGTTGGATCATTACCCACATCGACGCGCCTCGTTGACAGTGCACAGAGGGCTGTCGGGAGTACTTTCCATACGTTGGTTGTTTGATGATGTGCTTTTAGGGATTGAGAGAGTCGCTCTTCGAGCGAATTGCTCACTGTAACCGGCCTCTATATATATATATATATATATATATAAAGGTTATACTGTTTTGGTTCGGATTAATTTGGAAAGTGCCTAAATCGGGATCAACCCAAACTGAAAATAAATAAATAAAAATTCAAATTATCAACCCAAACAAGTTTTAAAAAAAAAAAAAAAAATTCAAACCAACCCAAACCGGAATTGATTTGATTGATTTTTTGAACACCCCTACTCCTAGGATATGGACAGACGTTATATTGGGAGCTCCGTTTGACCATATGCGGGAATGGAGAGCCAAGAATGCGAATCGATCAGAAGCACCCAGCTGATTGAGAGAAGCTCAGCAAGCCGACGGCTTCAAGCGTAGACGTAGTGCAGAGTGCAGATCGAGAAGCGTGGCCCACAGGTGGGCTTGTTTATCACCTGATACGGTTTAATCCAATGGAATCACGAATTCTGCATATATTTCCATGGAGGTCTAAGTCTGATACACATTAATTAATAAATTAAATCACGTGGGGGCGGTCTATGACGAAGAGCTTAAGACTTTTACGCGTTTCTGACACACGAACTAATAAAAAGTAGTTGAGCACGTACATATATTACACAATAAATAAGTGAATGAAGCCACACTTTCAAGTTTCAATCTTGTTTACGTATTCAAGATCTCGTGGGCAATATTTTTCCACTAATCAGCGTCTCGATTCATGCATCGCATTTGTTTGTTTGAAATTGATTCCTATCTTGTCATGAATATTTTTAGTCCGACCTAGGGTTTTCTGAGCCTTCATTTTCTTTAGGAAACAAACCCCGGTGTTTTCGTGTGTGTAAAGCTCCAGCCAGGATCTTACCGTGAGTCACTAAGCAAGAATAAAAACCATATAATTGTGTGGTATATATAAAGCTAATAAAAAACGAGCGCTAGACCTATTTATATATATATATTTGTGTGTGCGCGCGCGCGAACATTTTACTTTAATATTGATGAGGTTCCAATCAATTACGTAAATGAAACTCATATTGAAATAATTATGAAAATGAAGCTCTGTACATAAAAATTGATATTTTTACTCTTTTAACAGTAAAATAATTTGATTTTTCATTTGAAATTTTCATATAATCACCAATTTCTTAAATAATTACAAAAAAAAAAAAAAAAAAAATTAAAGAATCACCAAATTTACACAAAATCACCGATCACCATATTTTCTAATAATTATTATTTTTGTTAACAATCACCGACCACCAATTACTGTCCGTACAGGTCATTTCAAAACATTTTAATATCAAATCATGTTATCACATGTTCCATCAAACATTAAATGCATTTATCAAACATTAAATGCATTCAGGATATGTATAATAACAAAAAATATTTATAATCACCAAACTGTTATACAATCTCCAATTACCAAAATTACAAATAATACCTAAAAAAGCTTAAAACCACCAATTTACAAATTTTACATATAATCAACAAAAATATGTGTTATCACCAATTTTTATTAAATCACCAAATTTGTATTAAATCACCATTTCATAAAATGGGAGTTTGGACATGCATGAACTTGAGCAAGAAGGAGACTTTTGTTTTTTTTTTTTGTTTTTTTGTGTTTTCCTGATTGGTTATCATTACTTAATAAATGTGATTTGACTATTCATAAAATGGTGATTATCAACAAAATTGATAATTATATAAAAACTGGGAATTGGTGATCTTAACAAATTTGGAAATTCCTTTTTAAAAGTGGTGATTATGTGTTCATTAAGGGCATTTTCGTCAAAAAATTATATTTCCGTAATTATTTCAATATAAGCTTCATTTTTATAATTGATTGAAACCTTAACAATAGGGAGGTAAAATTATATATATATTTTCAGAATCAAACCGCCCAAGAAACAAAACCACCAGCTTTTGTTTTTCTTTATCTTAATACCTTAGATTGAAAAATAATGGAAAGAAAAGGTCAAAAATAATGAAATTGAGAGAGAGAGAGAATTAAATAAAGGTACGAAAGAATTCCATTTAACTAAAAGCAATTAGTAGCTGAAAATAAAATTTGATACGAATAATTAAAAGGCTTGCAAAAACTTGTTGAAATGGATTGATCCATCTATGCTTTTTCGGCAAGAGAGGATCATTTTTTGGGACGATTAGGGTTATTGGAAATTTCCTATCAACCGCCAAACCGGCCATCTAAAACAAGCGGGTTCCGGATTGAAACTTTTATGCATTCGAAGTAAAAAGGTTTAACGGAACCCAGTTTGATTCTAAAATGGGTTGGATATCCAAGCACAGCCTTCCAACCCACCAAACTAACTACAAACAATTTAGTGATAAATACATGGATCGAGTCTATATTATAAGGTGTACTTTACCTAAAGTTGAGTAAAATGACTTGCATATAGCCAATTGTAGAATAAATTTTCAAAAACTTATCGTTCGATTAGATATATTACTTATGAATTTCATGTTCGCCAAAAATCACAGTGATACGACAGTCAATCTCTAAACAAATGTCATGATGAAAAATCATGACCTTTTTGTTTTCCAAAATATCACCATTTTTTTTCCAAATGATTTTTTTTTTTCAGAAACTAACCATTGGATTACTGTGATTTTTGGCAAGCATGAAATTTATAAGAAGTGTATCAAATCCAATGATCAATTTTTTAAAATCTATTGTCTTACTTAGAAATTTTGTACACATAGCCCCTGGAACCCTTAATTTCATTTTAAACTGGATTTCATACCATTCTATCAAAGTTTATTTTATTTTTTAATTTTACTTATATTTTGTTTGAATGACCCAGTTATTTATTTTAAAGATTTTATTTTATTTTAATGATAAATTTTTTATATAATTTATACAGAATTTTTTGTCAATAATCCTAAGTATTCAAAATATTACATGAACAAACTCGATCCAAAGATAATTACTTAAATATTTTTTTTGGATCAAAATACCTTTATGAAGACAAAATAATAACCATTTTACCAAGTAAACGGTCAAAAGTCAAAAAAATAATTCAAAAATTTTATTAACAATCCCCAATATTGCATTGAGTCCCCAATTTAATATATAATCTCAAATCCCTATAAATGAACAGAATCCCCAATTTAACAAAAGATCCTCAATCCCCAAGTTAACACATAATTCCCAATTTTACTAAAAATCCCCAACTCCAAACTCATCATTACTAGGGAACATGAAATCACAGACATTAAATATTGATTTGACGTGTTGGGGATTGTGTTAGAAGTGTGCCCTAAAACCAATTAGTAGGTTGTAAT